>JAMLFT010001282.1:0-31923 GCA_026544285.1 Pachyrhizus erosus
ACATTTTTAACATTAAACAAACAACATTTTTAACAATTTTTTTTTAAAATTATATGATATTTAAATTTAATTTATTCTCATTCTATCATCTAACATTGATAAAATATTATTTTTATAAATTAAAATTTACATATAATTTTTTATTTATTAATATACTAACTTTTTTTAATCTTTTTTATAATTTATATTTCAAGTTATATTTTTTATCTTATTAAAAAATAAACACCTTAAATTAGTACACTATCATTAACACTAACCAAACTATCATTAGTCCATTACATAATTTTATTTAACATAACTTTATAAGTGTAACATGCCAGAAAACAACTACAAATTTAATAATACTTTCCATTTATATGTCTCTCTAACTTTGATTCAAAATAAGTTTTATTTTACTATGCATAGTAATAATTCGTAATTAAATATTAATATAATTTTTTAATATTTTTTAGACATAACTTGAACTGGGGCCATCTTTTAAATCAAACACAATTATTATAAATAATAAAATTCTTTTCTTCAAATATTAATTATTTTTTTTGTTCTTTTTTAATTGTTATTTTTTTAAAAAAATTACTTATATATTATTTCTAAAGTCGAAGGCAATATTAGTTATTTTTTTTATTAATTATATTTTTTATTTTTATTAATTTTTTTACTGTTTCATAATTATTTTTAAAAAAATTAATAAAATAAAATTATTGTTTTTTATTTTTATATGAAAACTTAAAAAAAGAAAGAAAGAAAAAACAGGAGAGAGTGCTTCTTAAAAGAAAAAACTTTTACACTTTGAATACATGCATTACTAGGTATTTATTGTGGTAATAAATACACTTTATCCTAAACTATGTAGGAAAGTTGGTATGAAAAGTTATATATAGTTAGTAATTGTATAGTTGCAATTTGGGAAGACGGTTAGGGTGAAAAGGATAAGAATCGCGGTGTGCGCAGTGCGCCACCTAAGTGGAATATCCAGCCAAGGATGGATGGCCTTCCCTCTCTCTCTCTCACACATACTCACTCACTCACTCACTCACTCACTCATTTTCTCTCTCTTTCTGTCACACTCATCCATTAACACTCTCCATATCTCTCCCTCCTTCCTAATTACAATTTAATAAATCCACCTCACTCACCACTCATTATCATTCACTCTTCTCCTCTCTTCTCTTCTTTCTACAAAACCAAAACCATTTCCAATTGAATGATAATACCATCTCTCAATGGATCCTCCTCTCATCAGCGACTCCACATTTTCCCCTGCTTACACCCTCGCCGAGATTTGGCCCGGAATGCCCCATTTAGCCCCTCCCTTTCCCCATGCCTCCGCCGATCACTCCGCCGCCGCCGCCGCCACCCGCAAGAGGAAGGACGACGACGATGACTGCTCCAAGCTCGTCTCCTCCATCACCACTGCCAACCTATCCAATGTAATCAAATTATTATAATTAATATTAATCAAAATTAAATTTTTGCTAAACACTTTTATTAGGTGAGGTTATTGTAGCTAATTTGTGGCTTCTGCCCCGCCTTTTGATTCCTTCAATCTATACTTCAATTGGAGTCTAGTACTTTCTTTTGTTGCTGTTATAAGTGTCCAATACGTCAATTGGGGTTCAATGCTTTGAGGTTTTTGCAATTCCCGAATGTTTGGAATTTCGTTAATTCTAGCTGACTTATGTTGTGTTCCCATAAAAGAATCACAATTCCAACTTGTATCAACTGTTTGAGGCAGTGGTGTTCAGCAATTATAAACTGTAGGGTTTAATTTTAATATGTTTATTGTTTTAGTGAATTTGAATTGTTGTAATTTGTCCCCGTTTGCTTTAAAGGAAAGAAAACTAAGAGATTGGAAATTTTGAAATTTGAATCCAAGACAAAATTTGAAGGAAAGAAAAAGTTCTAGATTTTATTTTTTTTTAAGTCATTTCCCTCTCTTTTTTATCGTTTGTCTTCTCTTTGACCAATTAAAAGAAACTTGTTTTTTTTTCCTTTCTCTGTTTATTTTCTTAGTGTGAAGCTGAGTGCTGATGGCATGTGTTGAAATTTGAACAGAATGACTCTGGTAGCAATAAACGGATGAAGGGAGGAAGGTCCAGCGTTGAAAACGAAGGTTTGAAATCTGAGGCAGAAGCAAGTTCTGCGGGTGGTAACAAGTCAAGTGAACAAAGCACCAAACCTTGTGAGGCACCTAAGCAAGACTATATTCATGTGAGAGCAAGAAGAGGCCAAGCTACTGATAGCCACAGTCTAGCAGAGAGAGTAAGTCGCTTCTCTCTCTTAGTTTTGCTTGCCGTTGGGCATGTTTTCTTGATCCGGAAACAAATGAAAAGTATTCGAACTTTTAGACTTTCCTTTTGTTTCTTCATATTTACTATTTGTTCATGGGCATGTCACTTAACAACACCTGTTTTGCAGGCAAGAAGAGAAAAGATCAGTGAGAGGATGAAAATTCTTCAGGACTTGGTGCCAGGCTGTAACAAGGTAATCATAGTATTCTGTTGGAACATCGCAAGATTATTGCTTCTGTTTTCCCTTCGTCATTGTTTATATTTTTCAACATTCAGGTAATTGGTAAAGCACTTGTCCTAGATGAAATAATCAATTACATTCAGTCGCTGCAGCGTCAGGTTGAGGTGGATATCTTCATCTTTCTATCTCTGTTTAGTTTTTTTCACTCTGATGTTTCCATTTTAAACCACTAAATCTAATTCTGTTATACCAAACAAATTGTGTTTTGTAGTTCCTTTCAATGAAGCTTGAAGCAGTTAATTCAAGAATGAACATGAACCCTGCTATTGATGGGTTTCCTTCAAAAGATGTAAGTCTATCAACCTTGACGTTGACCATATTGACTTATAATATTCAATTCATTTCCACTTACATAAGACTTAATGCTATGTGAAATTGTATGTTACTGTGTGCTGGTTGCTGTACCGCTGAAGAAAGTTACCCTAGTGCTTTGTCTGGACAATTGTTAACTAAAATGATTTATTTTATGGTAAATTATTCTTCTTGACTACTTTTATTTGAAAAATATCAAACTAATAGCACAAAATGATTTGTGAGTATATGGATCCATTTGTGACATCATTCTCACTGATCAGTTGACAAGCTCAATTGGAGTCCAGTTGGTATGGAACAAGAAGAGAGGAAGTGAAGAAAAGAAAGGGATTGAGGGAGAAAGGCAGAATCAGTGTTGTGCAGGGAAAATAATAGATCAGAATGAGAAAACAGAATAATGATGTCCAATCATTCTCAAATTGAAGGTATCCAGAACTTGGTGCACAACAATCCATAAATTGACAAAACTAGCTTGATTATCAAGCAATCTGATGGCTCAACTGTCGTCATATCTTCCTCAAAATATCTGAAGGCTTATCAGTGGAAGGGAAGGAATGAATTAGCATATAGTTTCCCTGGTTTTGTCTCCAATTTAACATCCATTTTAGATGGAACAACAATCTGTAGGTCATCCTTCGTGGAGAGGACAAGGTTGAATCTTTCAACTACATCATCTAGAAGTGTTTAAGCTTTTTAGAGGTTCCAAACTGGTGTGGATAATCTTTTTCCTGTGGGTAGAAGTGGAATTGGAATGTGCAGAAGTGCATTGGGACTCACACATATGATGTGTTCTATCTCAAACAACAATAGACTAAATCATCTGAAATTCACTCTGGAAAATCGCAAATTAGCTCTACAACTCTTACAAATTTGATTTGAACATCTTTGGAGGGAATGTGACCGTCATTTGCACCAGATTTAGAGTTCAATACTACTTTTCATTTTGATCATATGATTCACAATTAAAGTTATCAGTATAGCAAGCATGATCATGAGTCAAAAGTAGTGGGACCTAGAGATTCTTGACCACACATAGCTCTAGTAGAATGGCTGGTAGCTTGATTTCAAATTCTTGTTGTCGTTATGGTTGTATCTTGAAACTTAATTAGCACAATATTCATTCTGTCTGGCACTTTAAGATTGATGGGTATGAGATAACGAATCCAAATTAGGAGGAGATAAGCCAAATTAATGTTCATGACACTGAAAATGGTCAAAATATCCTGAAGGAAGCTTCAACCAGTAAAAGTAACATCATATTTTAGTTGTGGAGGACCAAAAATAAGAATGGTACCTAGATGTCTGAAAAGGTGTAGTCACCTAAATCCACCCATTGGACTTGTGGGGTGTGCCCTTGAGATTGCCCTGGATGGGTGTTGGTTGGTGCGAAGTATAGCCTGAGGATACTTTTAGTATTACCATATAACGAAATTACACGCATTAGGCGAAACACAATTCTCAGCGGAAAATGGCTTGTTAATGATGAAAATTGTGACCTAGTACTATTACCCAGGATGGGTTCCAACTACTATCCTAATGAATCTTACTGTTAATCTCAAAGACGAATATTGCCAGTTGCAACTACATTTTCTTGTGTCTCAGTATCTTTACCAAATCAGTTACACCTAAATCGTTTTTCCTAATGAATGTAGTTACCGTAGGACTGTTTGTTCGCATAATATCATGGTTTTGATCAGTTGATAAATTGTTTCAGGTTGGTACTCATCCATTTGACATTGCTGGAATGGTATTTGGATCACAGGCAGCAAGGGGGTATGCTCAGGGATCACATCCTGGATGGCTGCATATGCAGATAGGTGGTGGTTTTGAGAGAACAACATAATCAAAGAATTCTCATTGGGAATGACGGATGACCAGTCGATAGGATTGGTTTTCTATTAAAACACAAAAGATTAGTGGGTTGATTACATAGTGTGCTTTATTAACAACCTAGTCAACTGTTGCTGAATGTTGTAGGTTTGTATTTCCATTGTTATAGTATGATATTATTTATAGAAAGTGCATCTAAGCCGCATGTGCTTCACTATATTAGCAATTAGCAAGTAGAAAACAATCTTAGTGTGGTTTTCGTTTTTTAATCCTGCTGTGATAGGATTCCTGCCTCCTGATCTGATCTGATTTGTATAACAAAATATGTTGCAGGTATGCATTTGTGTATTCTGAATGATTACAGTTTGAAAATTACTGAGTTTGAAAATTTGAGCCATCAACAGGAACAAATTAGGAGAACGCTAGGGTGTTTGAAACCGTACACTGTCCAAAGGAAGCCTAATCCTTATGATGTCATTGAAGATAAACAATAACGTACAAACCCAATGTTGTTTATAACAATTATTCACATTCAATAATTTTGTATCTGCCCAATGCCCGCTTGCACCACAGGAATTTTACGTAGGCCATGCTCCTGATACCTGACCCTCAATATGGTATGACTGAGTTTATTAATATCATCGATTTTTTCTAAGCGTCGTTTAAAGGGTTTTTTTTTTTTAATGGCTGAAAGCATCGTTGAAAGTTGTAGTGCAAGAAATATGAAAGGAATCAATTTTCTCGTTCTTATTTGATTACTTAGTGTATCTTATTGTTTTTCATTTCTTCCTTTAATTTCATGTCTAATGTGAAAAACAATTAAAAATTAGGCAAAGTAATAATTAATATTGTATTAAGTTTTTAAAATGATAGATAAAAGGAACAATTCATTTTTAAAAAATCTACACTTAGAACAGAAATAGTAGTAATTAAAAAACAATAATGTAACGGCAAGTGAAATGCATTATAGAGGCGAGTCAAACTGAAACAACATTAATTACTATTAGGATGCAGGGTATTTTTCACAAATTCAACACACAATGAAACACGTAATATTATCAGCTTTCTATGTACACGTATTGCTGCCCTTTACCACAAAAATGCTTCTTTTTTTTTAAAAAAAAAATCTACTTTCTTCTTTCTCTTCAGTCAAATAAGAAATTTTCAAATTTCATAAAAATTTTCTTGTTCTCTGTCTTTCTCCAAAAATCGGGTTGTTGTCTCCTACCTTTTTTCTAGGGATGTGTCAATACGGGACTCCATACGTGGTTTTTACTGGCGATATGAAGTTAAGGGAAACACCATTATAATCTCTCGAAATAAGAGAAGTGCTGCCCTTCCCGTTAATAGCATTTAAATGGAGCTGCTTATATTGTTTTCAACTATCACTTCATACATTTATGGTAATTATATTTTACGATTCTAGCAAAAATACTTGCCGGTCAAAACTTACAAACTTGAACGAAGAGTGGAGTGGTATACGGGAACTCTCAAACAAAACACCATTTCTTTGATTATTTCTTTAGGTCCATTGTATAATTTGATGGTAGTTATACGAGTAGAAGGGTCATGCAATCACATTACTCATAAAAAACCATTGCTTTTTAACTTGGAACTAAATGAGGTTAGCTCATGGCTATTTTATTCTATTTGGGTTTAATAAGTTGGGCTCGTAGCCGTGAGCAAGAGTTAAGTAAATTAGAATATCTAGCTCACAAATATTAAGAAAAAATTATCCATAGATATAGCATGGAAAAAAGTTTCTCACCACAGTAAGTATAACTCATCACATTTTAACCAAATAATAATACAAGGCAAATAAACCTTTTCCGAATATAAACGGCGTATGATTAAGGTTACACTCGACTCATTTGCTAGTAAGTAGTTAGTCAACTCCAATCAAGCTCAATTTCCACATATTACAAAATTATACACCACACCTATTATTTAAATGGTCCAAATTTTTGCACACACCTAACTCTGAAATGGCATTGACTCCCTGTATCCCTTTCATCACGGGATGATGGGCCTCTTCAGGCAAGCAAAATATATTCAAGGTTTTGAACCAAGAAACGTGACATTTAGGAAACCTTGCTAGTCCAATAAACACTAAAAAAGTCTAAAATTAACCAAACAAGAAGTTATAGCATAGCCATTCTTGCCGGAACACATGTGCTTTAGGAAAGTTAACTTCAAACTTCACAGTTAAAACATTACAGAAAGCATACTGAATTTAAGGTGAATGATCGAGTATTGAAACTTCCAATCGGTCAAGGATGGATGCAATCATTTAAGGCAGTTCAGCGTCACCTTATGAATTGGTATCCTTTACTTGTTACACAAAACCCCAGATCCAAATCCTTTAGGGTCGTACACTTGAAGGAACCACAAAATTTATTGAGGATACACTATTGAAAGTGTTCAGGATCAGCTTTGAAGTCCAGTGCCACTGTCAGAGATCCATTCTGGAATTGGTCACTAGATTAAAATGACTAAAATTGACTGAATTCAACATAGCAAAAGAAGAAGGGTGCTGTTAACCAATGCTCTTAGCGCATTGTTGAAGAACATTTAATACTATCCAATAACAATATTATTTAATAAACAAATCTTCTTGATAGCTTAAAGAAAAAAATATTGAAGGCTTTCTAGATTCACAAGGTATTAAATGCTTCTACTGTTTCATTTAATGCTTTTTTAAAATTACAGGGTGAGACTAGGTATAGCAGTAAGGTTGCTGCCTTAGTGACTTGGAGGTCACAAGTTCAAATCTTGAAAACAGCCTCTTCACATGCCTGGTAAGGCTTCACACATCTACCCTCCCCAGATCCAATTTGTGCACTGATTGCTCTTTTACCTTTTATTATAATTCCTTAAGATCCTAAGGCCACTCGTTAACAAATTCCAAAAGAAATGAGTTTGTTCAGTGATACCTGTTTAAGGCAGTTGTACTGATGGGAATCACACCTTCAGGCGATACAAGAGCATCAACTGGAAGATCAGATGAAGTCATTGGTATTACTCCTTCATCTAGTATTTGTTCGGAATATGACAGTGCAACTGCAAACCAAAACCAAATTGCATGATTGTGACACATATTTGTAGACTTGGTTCAACCAAAATTCTGTATCCTAGAAGGAATAAATGCCATACCAAGCAAGGGTTGCTTCCAATTCCGTGACTTTGCAAGGTCTTGGTAATTCTTCAGGAAGGTATCATAGTAACTGTAGAAGGGGGATATTAACTGTAAAAAACTTGGACTATGATTTTGTTGTTGTGACGATGACGACGACGACAACAATAACATAATAATAATAATAATAATAATAATAATAATAATAATAATAATAATAATTATTATTATTATTATTATTATTATTCAGGATATAATAAGTTAAATGTCAAAAGTGAAGCATAAGAGTTTGTGAAGCAGTCTCCACTCTAACAAAACAGTTTTTGCACAGTTGGTTTGGTAATATAAGACAGGCCAGAATTATTAATTCAACTCATAAATTTCGCTACAACTGAGAACTGACAGAACATGAGACAGAATTCAACTGTAAGAAAGAAGAAACTAACATAAAAGCATACCCTCCACCACGACCTAAACGTCTTCCAGATCTGTCGAATGCCAGTCCTGGGAAGAAACATAATAGACAAAGATTAGCTATTTTCAAGCTAAGACTATAATAGTTAAATAAGAAATGAGAAGCCTACCAGGTAAAAGGAACAAATCAACTGGATCATTTGCCTGCATAACTGTACGAAAGAGATCTTTTCAAATGGCTGTTAATATTGGCCAATCAGGATTATTAGAAAATACATTAAATGGAAGTCAACCCTACAAGAATCAGAAAAATAAAATTAAATGCACAAAACTAGCAGAGATAGGAAGAAGAAGGATGCACATAACTTTTATCCAGTCCTGTGGAAGCAGCTTTGTAAAAGTTATGCCGTTGTGAAGCTTTACTTTGTTGTTTTTTCTTTAAAAAAAAAAACAAAGGATCTCAAATCTCTTAGCTGAGGAAACCCCAATTAGAATTAGCAAACTACCTATAAATTTATGTCACCAACAGACCTCCACCCGAAGAAAAACCAGAAATTTGACATAAAAGGGAGGATAAATGGATAAGTTAGTATTAGTTTCACGTGCTGTTACAAGAGTACGACCTGATAATAGTGGCATTTTGCAAAACATTCAAACTTAAATCCAAAAGTTAGGCAGATTACTTTTGCAAGTAGGCTATACCTGTGCAAACCAAACCGCAAGGTTTTAAAGAATTGTGCGCAACCCTAATTAGAGTTGTAACATTAAGGATTTTGGGATAGCCACATTTCATCGCAATTTTCCGCAACATTAAAAATCGCAGGAAAGTTGTAGCCACAATTGCAATTTAAAAAATGTTGAAGCAGGAAGAAGAAGATCAGGAAGATTAAAACCACGCATTCTCACATTCAGACAATCAAAACGATTGGATGAAGATCAGACGACTCATAATTTATATCAACAAATCTAACTTAAAACGTGCAAATGAAATATTTAGTGTTTGATCTTCATCCAACGGTTCCAATTGATGAATGCCTGAATGCAGGAATCAATTTCTAAGCAAGAATTGGGCAGTAAATGAAATCAACCAATCAAAAACCATCATTTATATTATTTAAAAGATAGTTATAATAAAAATCACCATACGTAGTATATGATTGTCTGTGATTGAATGAACAAAACTAACAGAGAGAGAGAGAGAGAGACAACGCAAGTACCATCTTCACGCGCGTTTCCATCGGCATCAACCGGAGCAGGTTCTAAGATGTCCATTGAGTTCGCAATAAGATCATCAATTCGCGATATGTGAAGCATACGCATGTGACTATTTTTATCCTCCACGCGCGGCACATAGAGTTTTTTTCCACCTGCATAATAATATGAAAAAAAAAATAGATATATAATTTCAGCATAAGAAAATGCCTTCTTTGGAAGAGGAATGAGGCCTCACCAGTAGCATTATTATGTTGCAAAATCTCTGATAAGATTTTAAAGGTGTCGACTTCGCGTAGAGCAGCGCAACTTATGTACGCGCATAGCCTGCGACTGGATTTGAAAAAGGGAGCTTCCAAAACTATGCCTTGAACGGCGTTATCTGGAAAATAATGAAAGATGAATATATATAGAGAGAAGAGAAGAATAGGTTACGTGATTATTAATGAATGAGTAGATAGATAGATAGATAGATAGATACCTTGGTGAGATCTGAGGGAGGGTTCGATGGACTTGAGGGTTTTTCTGACCTGAGTTCGAAGTAAGCGCTTTTGTTTGAATATGGCGTCGAGATCGTCGTGTTTGGGGCTGTTAGTGCTCATCCTCAATTGTCCAAACGCTCTACTGCACCACTGTGTCATCATCGTCTGTAGTCGCATCTTTTTTTCACTTTTATTCTTCATTCAAAATTTTATTTTATTTTTATATTATTTCCCCATCCTCCTCGTCCTTTAATTTGCTTTTTTTTTTTTTTCGTCCTTATGCAACTGGTTAAAGCTAATCTTTTTTCTTATTTTTAAATCATTTAAATAAAATTTATGTTTTTCACTTTATTAAAAATGTTCTTTTTTAAATTCTATAATTAGTTGCATTCGTTTTGATTTAGAAAACCAGGTTCTATGCTTGCTTGTTGCATTTGAGGAATTATCCACTTTAGTTATTGTGAATCTTTACAGTTTTATTCGTAAAAAAAATATCTTATTAAGAGAACAAAATATTTATAAATTACCCTTAATTTTAATTTTTAAGCGAGAGAAATGTGTTTATAAATTATTATTATGAGATTCAATAACTTGTTGAACTCACCAAAAATAAAACAAAAGTAAAATTAGTCTATTGGAAACTACTACCATTTACTAGGTTGATTGAAACTCTCTTGTTTTTTCCTATTTCTATGTCCAAATTGGAGTACCATATGGGTTTCATCCTTGAGCAATTTTCAACAATAGCTCATCATTCTTACTAAAATACTTGCAGGTTTACAACTCTTGCAACGGCTCTGAACTTTTTAACAAAACAATAGCCAGGACCATCAACCTTCTTAAGCTCAAAACAGTTTCACATTTTTTATGTTGAACTAGCACACAAAATTGTGAAAGAGATTAACGTAGTGTGATATGATAAACAATAACTTTGTTTCTTAAATATACGATTAAGGATTAGTACTTGATGCAATAATTAAATTATTGGTAAATATAGACCTAATTTTTTTTATATACACCCACATTTAATTCATCTCATTTACTTATTATTTTTTCTCTCTTTTTTGTTTTTGATAACACGTTATCATTTTACAGCCTATAATCTTTTCACATTAACATGCTCTTCTCATGTTTTATACTATTGGTCAATCACCTTGTATGTTATTATACACTTATTTTATTTTTATTGAATTTACACATTGAACATCAATTGAGTTTTGTGACCATTAGCTAGATATTAGTACGAGATGTAAACAATGTATCTTCTGCATAAATGTCAAACGAAGTTGTAATTTAGAACATCTGCAATCATTTATTGGAAGAATTAAGTCCTTTAAATAGATCTCATTATCATAACCTTTTTTACTCAGATGCAACTAAGACAAGGCGATCATTTAAGTAATCTAAAGCATGATCACTGATGGTCTAAAACACAAACTGTTATAATTAGGAACTCAATTATGCAGAAATAATAAATCCACAACCTTTAGCTTCTTGCTTTGATGTAATCATCATGTGTCTTTATTAACATTTTTTCAAGGTTTTAAATTGCAGTCACGATTTCTGTGCAAAAAAATTGGAGATAAATGTTGCTTTAAGTAATTGTAATGCAGAGACTCAAAGTATGTTGATATTGCAATTAAAATCATGGTGGCAAACTATTTTTTAAAACCTTGAATTTTATGTTTATTTTTGTTAGAAGTTGCTTTAGAGCTGAATATGTCCACATACAATTATTATTATTTTTATTGTTGTCCTAGTCTTTAGGAAACAGTTAAGTCTTATTTTGCTGATTATGACTTTATTCTAGGGTCATGTTGTTAGTGGACAGTTTTTCTTTAGTCATGTTGTTAGTGGACACTTTTTCTTTGGTCATGTTGTTAGTGGGCAGTCTTGTTTTTTCTTTCTTCAAATTGTAATATTTCATATTTGAATAGTGTGAGTTATGTCATTCCATTCCTCTATTGTAGAATTTCTTTATTGTTTTCTTTGTTTTATTTTAAAACATCTTTATCTTTATCTTTATCTTCTAAATCCTACAATTGGTATCAAAGAGCCTTATTCTTGAGGAACCTGAGACAAAAAATTTAGGTATTTTCAAGTGAGTTGAGTGTCACCAAACACCACACGCCAACACCTGAATATTAAGCATGGAAGGAGATTCAAGTTTCTCAACAATAGCACCACCAATCTTCGATGGTGAAAATTATTAGATTTGGGTAATATTAATGGAAACCTACCTAGAGGCCTTGGATCTATGGGAGGCAGTTAAAGATGACTACGAAGTTCCTGTGCTACTTGAAAATCCAACAATGGCTCAAATCAAGAATTACAAGGACAAAAAAACTAGAAAATCTAAGGCAAAGGTGTGCCTCTTTGCTGCAGTTTCATCAACAGTTTTTACTCGAATCATGTCTCTAAAGTCAGCCAAAGCCATATGGGATTATCTCAAAATAGAATATGAAGGAGATGATTGAATCAAAGGCATGAAGGTGCTAAATCTCATTAGAGACTTTGAATAGCAGAAGATGAAGGAGTTAAAAACCATCAAGGAATACTTTGAAAGGCTTATGAGCATAGCAAACAGAGTAAGATTGCTTGGTTCTAAATTTAATGACTCTCGTATTGTTGAAAAAAATTTGGTTACTATACCTGAAAGATTTGAGGCTACCATAACCACCTTGGCAGAGTTGTTGAATTCCTTATAGGCACAAGAGCAACGAAGGGCCATGAGAGAAGAAGACTTCGTTGAGGAAGCCTTGCATGCCAAACATGAAGATCGTGGGAAAAACAAAAAGAAGAAGAACAAAAGGTACCAGCAACCAAATGAAGAAGGTGTTATCAGCAACGAAAGCAAAGCAGGAAGCTCAAAGGGAAAGTATCCTCCTTGCAAGCATTGCAACAAGATAGGTCATTCTCCTTTCAAGTGTTGGAGAAGGCCTAACGCTAAGTGCACCAAGTGCAATCAAATTGGGCATGAAGTTGTCATATGCAAGAACCAAACTCAACAGCAGGAAGAAAAAGATGCTCAAATTAATGAAGAGGTGGAAGATCAACTTTTTGTTGCAACTTGTTTTTCAACTAATGCTTCAAGTTAATCTTGGCTTATTAACAGTGGATGCATCGATCACATGACTCATGACAAGGAACTCTTCAAGGAGCTGAAGCCTTCTAAAATTTCAAAGGTCAAGATAGGTCATGGTGGTTATATTCTAGTAAGAGGAATAGGAACCATTTCCATTGCAACGCATTTAGGTACTAAAACAATTTCTTATATGTTATATGTACCTGACCTAAATCAAAACTTGTTAAGTGTTGGTCAGCTATTAGAAAAAGGCTTTAAAGTGTTATTTGAAGATAATTACTGCTTGATCAATGATGGTGTAGGTTAAGATCTGTTTAAGGTGAAAATAAGAGGCAAAAGCTTCTCACTAGATCCAACATAAGAGGAGCCAGTAGTTTTCTTAGTAAAAGAAAATGTTGTTTAGTTATGACACAAGAGGCTTGGGCATTATCATTATCAAGGGCTTCTCAAAATGCAAAAATCTTAAATGGTAAGGGACTTGCCTGATTTTGAAGTGATTTCTACAGATTGTCATGCTTGTCAATATGGGAAGCAAAACAGACTTCCATTCCCAATAGCTAATTTGAGAGCCATAAAGAAGTTGCAGCTAATTCACACTGATGTGGGAGGGCCTCAAAGGACTCTTTCCCTTAAAGGTAGTCGTTATTACATCATTTTTGTATACGATCTAACCCAAATATGTTGGATTTATTTTCTAAAATTCAAATCAGAGGTTAGGAACATTTTTTGGAAGTTCAAAGCAAAAGTAGAAAATGAAAGTGGTTGTAAAATTCAAATTTTAAGGTTTGATAATGGCAAATAGTACACTTCACATCAATTTAATTCATTTTGTAAGGAAGCAGAATTGAACATCAACTTACAACTCCTTATACTCTAGAGCAAAATGGAGTCAGTGAGAGAAAAAAAGATATTTATTATTGAGATGGCCAGATGCATGTTGCATGAAAAGAATTTGTCAAAGAAATTTTGGGCAGAGGCAACAAATACAACTGTGTTCTTGCAAAATAGACTTCCCACAAAGGCAATGAATAATAAAACTCCTTTTGAAGCATGGAATGGGTACAAACCTCAAATGCATTTTCTTAAAGTGTTTGGTTGTCTTTGTTTTACCTATGTTCCACAGGTTAATCGAGATAAACTAGACAAAAAGGCTGCTCCAGGAGTTTTCATTGGCTATAGTGCAGTTTCAAAGGTTTATAAAGTCTTCCAACCTAAAACTGAAACTATAACTATCAATAGAGATGTGCACTTCATGGAAAATAAAGAATGGGACTGGAAAGACTCAAAGAATTATGTTCCAAAGACAAGCTTGTGGCTAGATGAAAGGGAAGATGATCCACAAGTTAGAGGCACTCGATTGCTCTATAAAATATATTAGAGATGCAATGTTGCAATATGTGAACTTGCTAATCATGAAGAAGCTCTCAAAGACTCCAAATGGAAGAATGCAATGAAGGAGGAGCTGTTTATGATTGAAAAGAACAAAACTTGGGAGCTTGTTGATAAACCCTAAGGTAGAAAGGTAATTGGGGTAAAATAGGTATTTAGAACCAAGTTAAATGTTGATAGTTCAATCAATAAGCATAAAGCAAGGCTTGTAGTTAATGGGTATGCATAAATTTTTGGTGTTGATTATTCTGACATATTTGCGCCAGTTGTTAGGCTTGATACAATTAGGTTACTTCTTTCTATTTCTACACAACTTAGCTGGAGAGTGCATTAGATGGATGTCAAATCAGTATTCCTTAATGGGATCCTTGAAGAAGAAATCTATGTTGACCAACCTGAAGGTTTCATTGTGGAAGGCAAAGAAGACAAAGTCTATTGATTACATAAAGCCCTTTATGGCCTAAAACAGGCCCCAAGAGCTTGGTATAGTCGAATAGATGAATATTTGCTTGGCCTTGGCTTTAAAAGAAGTCTTTTAGAGTCCACGCTCTACTTTAAACACAACAACAATGAAATTCTTGTTGTTTCACTTTATGTGGATGACATTTTAATTATTGGTAGCAGTGCAAACCTTATTGATGAGTTTGCAAACCTTATTGATGAGTTTAAACTAGATATGATGCAGGCCTTTGAAATGACTGATCTTGGTCTGATGACTTATTTCCTTGGAATGGAGATCAATCAAGAAAAAGACCAGGTTTTTATTTGCCAAAAGAAATATGCAAAGGAGATTCTCAAAAAATTCAAAATGGAGGATTGCAAAGAGATAAATACTCCTATGAATCAAAAGGAGAAGTTGTGCAAGGAAGATGGTACAAATAAAGTTGATGAGGGATATTTTAGAAGTTTGATTGGTTGCTTGATGCATCTTACAGCAACTCGTCCTGACATTATGAATGTTGTAAATATTTTGTCTCGGTTTATGCATTGTGCAAGTGAACTCCATCTCAAGGCTGCAAAGAGAGTGATTCGATATGTCAAAGGCGCAAGTGGATTTGGCATTAAATTTACAAGGATTAAGGAATTCAAGTTAGTTGGTTTCTCTTACAGTGACTGGGGAGGTTCTGTTGACAATATGAGGAGCACTTCAGACTATTGTTTTACCATAGAATCTGCATTCTTCACGTGGAACTCGAAGAAGCAAGAAACAATGGCTCAATCCACTATTGAGGCAGAGTTTATTGCTGCAACAACTACTATTAATCAAGCTTTGTGGCTGAGGAAGATTTTAATCAATCTTAATCTAGAGCAGAAGGAAAGCAGACAAGTTCTTGTAGACAATCAAGCTGCCATTTCCATTTCCCATAATCCTATTTTTCATGGAAAAACTAAGCATTTCAACATCAAGTTGTTTTTCTTAAGAGAAGAGCAAAAAGATGGAGTTGTAACTCTAATTCATTACAAATCTGAAGATCAGTTAGAAGATCTTTTTACCAAATCACTTCCAGTAA
Organism: Pachyrhizus erosus; assembly: GCA_026544285.1. Taxonomy (NCBI): domain Eukaryota; kingdom Viridiplantae; phylum Streptophyta; class Magnoliopsida; order Fabales; family Fabaceae; genus Pachyrhizus; species Pachyrhizus erosus. Next base: position 15,901 of record JAMLFT010001282.1, read on the forward strand.
GCAAATTCAAGTTTTTAAGGTAGAAAGTTGGTGTTTGCAGTGCCTAAAGCAAGGTGGAGTGTTAGAAGTTGCTTTAGGGCTAAATATGTCCACGTGCAGTTATTATTTTTTTTATTATTGTCCTAGTCTTTAGGAAACAATTAAGTCTTATTTTGCTAATTATGGCTTTATTCTTGGGTCATGTTGTTAGTGGGCAGTTTTTATTTGGCCATGTTGTTAGTGGATAGTTTTTTTTTTTTTCTTTAAATTGTAATATTTCAGATTTGAATACTGTGAGTTATGTCATTCCATTCCTTTATTGTAGAATTTATTCGCTGTTTTCTCTCTTCGCTGTTTTCTCTGTTCTGTTTCAAAACATCTTTATCTTTATCTTCTAAACCCTACAATTTTCTTTGGAACACATTGCCCAGTGTTCTTTATTGCTCAAGTAACAGGTTTGTAAGTTGTAGCCTTGCCAATCATCAATAAAGGGTACTGTATTCACTGTGAAAATGGTCAAGAATTTTACAGAGTAGGATCCTCTGATCTTCATTGGATTGGATGGGTATTCGGTGATAGATTGGTTGTCACCGTTCTTATCTTCAGAAATATACTGGACTTGCTCTATTGTCCAAAGTAACAACTATCAGGGAAACCAAGTTTTGTACGTTCACCTTTCTAATTTTTTAGCTTCGTAATTACACCTAGTAATTTGTAAGGTTAATTCCTAGTTTCCCGCAGATATCACTAGAGTAAAATAAGAAAAGCTTAACCGCTTATGAACCTACTTAAACCACATCTCTGTGAACTGGAAATATATCAAGTTTCATTAATATATAGTATTTGACAAAATGAAACAGCAATAGTCTGGAGATGGCAGGAAAAGTAAATTAGTTAGGTTTTCTGTATCCTGATTCCTACGAGACTTGGATTATTTGGGAAATTGCATTTGATTAGTAAAGCTGAGTTTTTATCAATGTGCTACTGTTTTTTATGGAATATATAATTTGCACTCCTTCCATGAGAGAAAATACAGACTAACAAAAAAAATGAACTGTTGACAATAGTAGCCATATAAACAAGCAAACCCTAAACAAGTTTGTCCAAATGATCCTAGTAAAGCTAGCCAAGCCTAGAAATGGGGAATATTAAAATCTTATTACAAGACATGCTATGAGTTTTCAAGTCTTTGACCTCTAGGCATTTAGGTATTTTACGGAGACATTCTTGAGGCAGAAGAAAATCATCCATGCTTCCAACACTCGAGCTGCCCCTTGGCAAAGGATCTAGTGTCAGAATAACTCAATCTTCACCACAAGATAGACAGTCTTTTGTCTTTCTTTGGGCTCAGCCTCATGAAATTCAACTATCTTCATTCTAAGCATGATCATTTGGCTCCAGTACACTTAAAGAGCCAGTTACTATAAAAGAAAAATCCACATCATGCATTCTCTACCTCAAAGGAGGTCATGACAAGGTGACTGAGTTTCTCTAGATTCTGTGATATCTCTGTCAAAATTTTTGTTCCTTCACCATCTTTCTCATCTTTATTGGAAACAAGCTCTAAGAACCCACTGTTGGCTTCCAGAGCCTTCACCCTTTCAGTAAGGAAAGACAGTTCTTTTGGTAGAGAGGCTCCGCCTCCTTTTCCTGTTACAACACAATCATTGTGAGGAATGGAAATAAGCATGATAATTACAGAAAACGCCAAATCTGTCATCCAAAGTTATATGTATTACCACATTATTTTTTTCAGAAGTTTTTGTGACTAAATTAGTCCTTTAATGATCTAAAATGTCACAATATTAGTCTTCTACAAATTGTCATCAAACTAGTTTTTCTCTAAAATGTCATCATATTCATCTTTATACTAGACCAAAGCTGTGACCAAAAGAAATTTAGTGATAAAGTAACTTAGTGATCAAATTTTTTAAGGACTAATGTGGTAATGTATGTAACTTTGGTGGACTAAATTGAATGCTTTCTTTAATAATCATTAGAATTATAATACTACCTATTCACGAAGGCATGTCTGCTTTGTTACCTGTCTCATTGTCTGAATTATTAACACTGTCAGAGCTAGACAGTAAGGAATAAATTCCACTTTCTGCAAAGGGTGTTCTATTTTCTATTTTCTTCATCCGGCCAAGAAGATATGTTTTCTCTGCTTTAAAATCTTTGACTGATTCGCTCTGTCTTATCCCTCCATTTTCTTCTGCCTGAGATGACACAACTTGATCAGAATTGAGGCCCTTTTCTCCGTTATCTTCACCTTCCCTACTAAAAGCATTTTCTTCTACTGAGTATCCATATTTTTTTCTATAAATCTCCAATTCAGCTTCTAAAGCTTTGAGATCTTCATCTCGTTTGATAAGCATATCATTAGATGCTTGCAGGGCTTCTTCATCATACTCAGCTTGCTCCTCCATCATTCTCTGATACTGCAAAGCTTCCATTTGCACTGCCGCCTTCTCAGCCTGTAATCGGGTGATCATGGCCATTGCATTGTTGGCAGCAACAGCTGAAGCACTTCTTTCTTCATCCAGCTCCATGTACAAAGCCATGAGTGATTTGCGATCCAAACGAACTTGCCTCTTCAAGTTGTTTAAGACAGCATCATCAAAATCATTTTGGGTAGTTAGCTCATTAGAGTCAGAGGCAAATTCTGTCTTTTCCAGTGGTGATTTCCTGTTAATCCTGTAAGTCCATCTGGGACTGTTATTTGCAGAATCAGTGAGTGGGATTCCAAAGAACTTATTGCCCCTTGTAAAAGTTGGGGTTAATTTGCTGGACTCATCATTCAAATCCTCAACTCCTGACATTAGAGGCAGTGAGGTAGATTTGGCGTCTTCCCTTGCTGTATAGAACAAAAACATTATTTTTGTACCATAATTCAAAGATGCCATAATCACACATTTTCAGTTATAAGTAATTATAGTATAAGTTCAGTGTCTATAGGCACAACTAATCAAAAGTAGAATTTATTGAAATAATAACAATAAAGTTTGCCAATGCGGAAGTTATTGTAATATTATTCACACAATGTGTTCATGCTGCCCTTTGTTTGATTCCAATTAAAGCATATGTAGCACAATAAAAAGTCGAATACAGCTAGAAAGATATAATATTTTGATACAATCTACATAAGCTAGCATATACGTAGTATCAGGAAATTCTAGTTTTGCACATCACATTTAACATTCGAAACAAATTCTACTTTTGCATATACTTACATTTAACATTCGGACTATTAACATTGAAGCCATACTCATCCTCTTGAAGCTCTGAATCTTGATCTGACATAAACTTGAGCTCTTTGTATCTGATGTGAGGCAATTCTAGACCATTAGGTTCCTCACTTTTTGATGTTGAAAATGGAAAAGCTCGTGGTGAAGGAGTTGGTGCTCGTGCAAATGATGACGAGTGTTTCACTTTTGCATTGGAAGACTTCATTTTCAATGGCTCTCCACAGCATGAACACTTTTGGTTGCTGCTTCTATCCATCTGCATGAGCCCATCATCCTTCAAACTCAACTGAATTGGCTGGTCATCCTGAACAAAGCACTCTAAATCCTTATGTAAAATTCCCACAAGAGACTTGTAGGTGTCACAATCCGATTCCCTCTCAGTTGCAAAGGAAAGAAGGCACCCCTCACACATCTTCCTTATGTCAGAGAGCTTCTTATGATTGTGACAAAAAGCCAAAGAAGACATGTCCTTCTTGTGAGCCTCACACACAGACTCGTTGTAATAGAAATCAGGATTTCTGTGAACCATAACATGATCAAACCTGGTGCATAACCAACAAGGGATATGCAATTCAAAGAACCTGGCAAACTCATTGGCCAAAAATGCCAGAAACCCATCAAGGAAGAGTATGAATATCAGCATCCATTCAAGCAACACATAGATCACAAAGTGTGTGAACTTCCCCATTTCTTGCTCAACAAAATCAGAAAATGATCGAGTAGCCATGTTGGTGGTTTTCTTTCCTTTTTTTTTTCTTTTTTAATTTATTTTCTCTTGTCCTTATTAATAACCTAACAGCGTGCAGAATGTAACAGATTGGGATAAAAAATAATAACCAAGTTTCTGTAATCTGTAGTGCTGTTGAAGATTAAACAAAAAATTAAAAAAAAAAAAAATGGATGTGGATTAAGAAAGAAAAAGAAAGGAACTTAGAATGTGGGAGGATGGAGGAAGATCATGACCTTGGTTTGGAACGAGACCAAGATCTTTCTCTAAGCGTGTCTCTCTCTCAGTGGCACGTTTGCAAAGGAAGGAAAGGAGAATGTGAAAGGTGGAACTCAATTAGCCATAAAAAGAAAATTTGTTGCTGTAAAAACCAATGGAGGCTGTTAGGCAGACAATTACCTGAAATAACGGTCTATCATGCCTCTCTTCCAATTTTGTTTCCAAATTACAAAAACAGATACCTCTTGCTTTTCCTATGGCAAAGCCTATTAAGATTTTTCATACGAGACACTGATGTTGCTATCTGAGTATTATTAACCCGTTGTCATTCCTAGATGGAAAAAAAAAATTATAATAAGTACACTGAATAACACTACTTCTGTTTCGAGAAGAATTAACAGAGTTTAATATAATTTTCTTTTTACCATGATATTGATATGAAGTTTCCATCATATAAAGTTGATCATGATCTCCACCGTAATGAATCTTGGTCATGAACATAGAAAAGATGGATATTTCCCTCCTAATATAATTTGCTCCCTACTCAAAATTAGGATAGAAATCTTGAACCATTTGATTCAAAGACATAAGTCACTTTCACTTGTATCAATTAATGTTGGATAGAATTTAATTTTAATACGTGATAAAGATTTTAACATTAACTAATTAAAAATTGGTTTAAATAATATTTTGATTCTTGTAAAATAAAAAAATATATATTTTAATTTTTTTAAAGATTTTTATTTTAATTTTAGTTTTTTAAATATTTTTATTTTTATTCTAGCCTCTATTTTCAAATAAAAACGTTAAACGTATAGATAAAGCAAAAAGTTTAATAAAACAGTTATATATAAATTCTTTTAATAAATTATATTTTTAAATCCTCATTTATTTAAAACAGTTAATAACATCAAATTAATTGATAAAATATTTAAAAATATAATTTATCAAACAAATTACTATAGTTGTCTTGTTTTTATGATAATGTGACAAGTTAATAGATTATCAACGTTATATAATTAACATTGTTATTTAAAAATAGAAACTAAAATAAAAAAAATTAAAATCTTTAAAAGACTAAAATTAAATAAAAAATTTAAAAAACTAAAATAAAAAACTTTTATTTTATAGGGACTAAAAATTGTTTAATCCTTAAAAATTATATTTAATATAATAATTATTATAAATCAACTTATTATATATAACAATTTATAGTTAGATAAGAATGTAAAACACATTACATTTTAATTAAGTTGATTACAATAAGCACTTTACATACACTTTTATTATTATTATACTCAATAATAAAGATATAATTTATCTATGAAACACTCCCTCCATCTTATAATAAATATCATTTTAAAAAAAAATTATTTCAAAATAAATATCACTTTAGTGTTTCAATATAATATCAATTATTTTTTTTTCATTTATATCTCTAATAATAATAATTATATACAAAAATTATAAATGAATTAACAATTATAAAATTAATTTTGTACAATGATGATAAAGTTATTGGTTTACATAGAAAATCCTAAAACACTTATTTTGAGATAGGAGTATTTAAAAAACCTAATTAAAATAATGTTTCATTTTGAATCAATATTTAATTTTTTCAATTTGAGTTTCAATTGGTTGTATTTTTATATTTTTTTTAAAAAAATAGTGTATACTAATAATATAATAAATTTATATACTATTATTCAATTACAATGCACCATATATGATGAATGCATTAGCTTTTAGAATGTGAAAAATAATTATATAATGACTATAAAATAATTTTGCACAATCATTCAATAGTAAATTAATATATATAACATATTTATTAACTTTTATAATTATTTTAAAAATTATATTAACAATAAATTATTATTAGATAATCATAAAATTATTTTACATTCTCAATACATAATCATTAAACCCTTTTAAAATAATTATTATACACTCTCAATACATAATCATTATACTCTTAAAATAATTTTCTCAAGTCATACCAATGATAATTTCATATTGAGTGATAGTAAAAATAAAAAATTTAAACTAACAATATATAAAACTTAAACTCATTTTATTATTAATAAAATTACTTTTTTAAAAATAAACAATTCATCTTATTTTTAAATTTTACATGTACTTGTAGATATTCATATGATGCACAAAATTTAAGTGAACTTTAATGTATAAAAGTAAATAAATTTATATAATACAATATCCAGACCAAATAATTGACAAGGCTATAAAGTTTAATTGCATTTTTCCCCTATAATTTTGTTGGATTTCATAAATCGCAAAAGGAAAAATAAATGATCTAGAGCATATGTAAATCACGATATATGATGTGCTTCATCTTTGGGAAAGGAAGCTTCTGTAATAACTATAAGGGGTTGGCTATCCCTGCTAAAATGCCAATATATGCTCCTCTTTGTCAACACATGAATAACTAGTTTGTAGTCAAAGTATTCGCTGACATGTATGGTGAGATGCATCCTCGAACCTGAAAAGATGTCATTTGTTTATATGAGAAGAAATGTGCATTAATTAATCATGACTTTGTAGAAGAGAAGTAATAATAAGAGTAATAAAAATGAAAAAAAAAATTAGTACACTCTAGCTTGCAAGTCCCAAAGCATCAGATGTAATGTAATGGCATGAACCCTTGGTCATAATAAAAATTAAAAAACAAACACAAAAATTCAACATTGCTTCCAAGATTTGAAACATGCATGATGGTAGGATTTTGAGTATTATGGGGTGTCCAAGTCCCACATCCAATAATAGTATGGGATGCTTGGTGAAATATTAAGTGTTTGGTTCTCCTATGGTGAAAATCAAAATATATAATATTCTGATTTATTAATAATTGTGATTTATAGACACATAATCTTTGATTTAAAAGAAACAAAATATTTGTTATTTATGTATAATTAATATAATTAACTTATGTAAACATGAATTCGTTGTGTATTCAAACACACGATTCTCAGTTAACTATCCTTTTATTTCTTGTTTTAACATGGTATCAAAGTCTCTTAAAGTGATCTCAAGAATTGTGTTTGTCCAGTGGACCTACTATCTCTAGAGATAAATATTTGACACACCATGCACAACTCTAGTTTGTCCTTGTGCTCGCCACTCATTTTCCAACAAAGAAATTTTCGACTGTCACCTCCTACTATTGGCCACTACCACATCAACGGATTTTTCAACGTGACCATCATTATCATGGTTAAAATATTCTAAATTATGTATTAGTAAAATGCATTAATCCCATCTTTGTCCCAAATGCACTGACCCCATCGTTGTCCCAAATGCACTGGCCTTGTTTATGTATCAGATGTATTTGTCCTTGTCTATGCCCCAGATGCACTAGTCTCAACGATGCATTGTTTTCATATATGTTCTAGAAGCAATAAACTTTGTTTTAAGTTGAATAATTTAGGTCTCCAACATTATTGGTTTGAAGTTTCCAAATGTGGTTTTAAGAACAGATCTTGATCTGTTTGTCATGAATTTTCTCTATTGCTGATGATAATTCCAACTATCTGGCTAAAATATTTTTTTTAACATTTCTCTCCGACTTCTCCAGCATTCCTGAGTTGTTTTTCAAACTATTGTTTTTTGGTGGAGCTCAATTTTTTATGTTTTCTATTTATTTATTAGAAATTAAAATAAATTATTTTCTTGTACCAAGTTGAGAGCATAGTAAGCTGATGAGGGGGAGTGTTGAAAATCAAAATATAAGATTCTGATATATTACAGGCACATAATCTTTTATTAAAAGAAAACAATATCTTCTATTTATGTATAATTGATGTAATTAACCTATATAAACATTCATTCACTGTGTATTTAAACACAGTTTTCAGTTAATTATCCTTGCATTTCTTTTATTTTAAGATCCTCCCTTAACAGTTAGGTTTTACGGGTGGGTTCTCCAAGTGTTTAAGTACGTATCACATGACTTCAAGTACAACATTGATGTTAAGAATTAAAGATTCAGGGTTAGAGAAGGAAACGAAAAAAAGATGGCAGACAATAAAGCAAATCCTAAACAAACAAATACAGCATAAACAAGAGAGTCAATGTTGGACCACCCAAAGTCCAAGAATAAGAGAAACTGGGAATTCCTGCTCCCAAACCAATATTCCCTTTTTGTTGGTTAAAACCAGAAGAAACTTAGGACAACTCTTGCTAACAGATTTAAGACACTCACAGCCGCACTTTATTGGCTAAAAACACTAATCTAAGGCAGGTCCGCCATGATACTTTCATACTAGGATAGCCCAACTACTTAAAGGAAGCTCCATCTCATGGGAAGCCATTTCCTATTATATATCAAGGAAAGGGTTCACAGTGTTGGTAGTCTTTGCCTCTCACATAGGCAGCCCTTTACTTTTAGATAGAAATATTTAACATAACACATTCTAATGACTAGTGAAAAAGCGATAAGACAACAAAACAAAGCAATTTGCTTAAACATTAACACATTATCTTCAGTTTCTTTAAGATTAAGTTAAAAAGAAAGCAAAATGTAAAACAATTTCTTGCCTGCAATAAACAAGAAGGAATTTGGATATAACCCTGTAGCAAGAGGTTGACTTTTTCCAGAGAACTATGAGGCACAGGGGTAATGACATAGAGAACGCCTTTGACTGTGTCAATGCCCCTCACAATCCCTGAAACATAAGAAATCAAGACATGTTCAACAACGAGAAGATGCTGATAATTAAGGAAATGCCTAACAGCTAGCACAGTAGAAGGCTGTATGATTTGTGCCAGTTAGGAATAGTACACTTTTTTTATTCTTTATCTTCTACATTTGTGGAAGTATGATGGCCTAAATAGGTAGAGATCCCTTAAAATATTACACTTGAGAATTGAGATGATATTGCAAAGCTAAGACACTCGTAAACTTGTTAGAACCAATAGACATACACATGAGATCTAATGAAGCTAACCCACAAATGCACGTTACTTCACAATATATTCTGTCCCACTGCTACCAAAAGTTTGAAACCGATTGTCAAGCTCAATAATTATCTTTTAAACAGAGTTAGAATTCCTATTTTGTTTGAGACATTTGAAGTTGTCAAGACTTGACAATACAGAATGGGACACGTTCAGCATGTTTGCAATACTACTGCCACCTAAATAGCTTTTTAAATCTGAAATTTCAATTTTGTGGAAGTATCTCAGTAAAATGAGCATTCCATTTCAGAGGAAGACATAACAAAACTTGGCAAAATTCAGAAGATAGTCAAATTACCTACCAAGCCCAAAACACCAAGGTAAATTTTCAAGTCCTTCAGATTCAACTGCTAAGCCAACAATGGTCGAATTCAAACTGTAGAATATTTCAGAACTTGGAACCTACAAAGATATGGATAGACCATAAAAAAATGTTCCGCTCATCTTTATAAAAATAAAATAGATGTATGAAATATTGTTGGAATTCTTAACAAGAAAACAACATATTTAATATTTATATTTTATATTATAAAGATTTAAAAATTAAATGGGATTAGAATCAAAATGGACCAAATGCATGAAAATGTCCAAGGGATTAGATGTATGCAACTTTAACTTCTAAACTATCAAGTCACAAGGTAGAAACCCTTTTATTGCACTGAGGTGTGACTCAAAATCATAACAGGTAACAAGTGAAATTTGAACTAACCTCACAATGAAGGTGTTGAATCTTTATGCTTGCAATGGGAACTTCATAAGGACAATGAGAAGCCAAGGCATGTGCCAGTTCCTTGATTGTAGAAATATTTGAATCACTAGGAAAGCACTGTCTGAAATATGCCATTATTCGTAAATCACGCAGTAGACGAGCATCCTTCTGAACAAGCGCCCTGGGGAAACAAATAGGGATATTCTATTATACTTGATGCATATAAAATGGGGAAAAAAGGACCAAACTAGCAACTGCAATTGATAACTTTTTTATCAGATTAGAGCTTACGATCTATTTAAAAAGTCCTGACGAGCTGAATTTATCTCAATTAAGTTAACTGTTTCATCATGTTCCCCATCTAACCAGAATTCTCCAGCAGGTAAATTCTTCTTTTCACTGGATATGCTTATCTTAATTACATGTGTAGGACAAATATATTTCACCATGTCTACTAATGCATCATAACCAACACCTGAAATACACGAAAAAAGAAATCATTGAACAAGTACCACAATAGATGATATATTGCTATCATTTTAGAAAAGAAATAGTTTATGTACAGTAAAAGTACAATTGCGGGATTAAAAAGAATCAGACTAACAACTGAAAAAGTGAGCTTACCTTTCACCCAACCAGGAGTATTCACAATAAGAGGAACCTCAATCTTATGAGGATATTCTCCCTTATCTGAGATGCAATACTCCTTTTGGTAATAATTATATATGGCAAATACGTAATTTAAGTATGTTGATGGATCTCTCTTACAAGAAACATCGCCAAAGAAAAGACACCTGTTACAGAATAAATGACAGATAGTGAGTCAAAATAGTCCATCACATGTTCAATCAAATAATACCTGAATTGGCTGACACTTACATGATTGAATACAAAGATCCAACACAGATGATATATATCATCCAACTCATTGTACGTAAAAAAAAGTTCACAATAACGAATAAAAGTCCCCCAACACTGACCACTCCATTCCCCCACCAAAAATAAAATGAAAAAAAAAAGAAAGAGAGAAGAATGCCCGGTACCCTTGGCTCTTACAGCATCTCGGAAAAAAAGGAACAACCATGTACAGAACAAAATCATATCAAGTTACAATATATAATATTTGTAATTTACTAATATAATTGGTGGTCTGATGTCAAGACAGTTCTATTTAATCTGGAAAGCATGCAACACATCATATTAATCATCTCAACCTAGCTAACAAATGAAGAATACAATGTACTAAAACTTTATGTAGTCCAATACTCCAATAAATATGACTACGGAATAGATGTTAAATGTCATCACATGGTAGCAGCCTAGTCAAATATTTCATATTCAAACTTCAATGCAACATTACAAAAACCAAAAAGCACAGATTCAGCTCCCAAATTATTAAGATGAGATAGCACTTCATACCTCTCCGGTGTCTTCAGGCATGGAACTTTCAAATCTAAAATAATTAAAAAATAATGAACAACTTTGAAATGAATTATAAAATATCTTCATGCAAAAAAATAAGAGAGGGATTCAGCAACATACCTGGAGTTACTTTATGAACAATGGTTAGTGACAGAAAAGCAGGAGGAGTGAACTCGGGTTGGCCAACATCAGTATCCAGATAGGCTACTTGGGTGTATTTGTGTAAGAGGACATTTAGGAGATAGCGGGAGAAGGTTGTCTTCCCACAATTCTTGGCACCACATATAAGAGCAATAGGAGGCATTGAACTGTATGCAATGGATTTTGCGGCCTCTAACCATTGCTCTGGGATGTCTATGTCTGGTGAAGAGGAAGAATCCATCTCTTTTTCTCTGTAAAATTGCAAGACACATTAAACATATTTTTGTCGGTGAGTGATGCAAATTTCCAAATGTTGCAGTGCATTGCATGCAATCATCATCATCAACAATAACAACAACAACAAAGCCTTATCCCCACTAGGACAAAACGAAGCTTACCTTCAACACTCAACAGAATGTTCAGAGGATCTAGTTGGAAGGGAAATTAGCAATCTTTTGCGTCATGAGCGAGCAGAAGAGAACGACCCAGCAGTGAACGACCACAAGCTTCTACCTTGAGCCTTCAATCGAGCTAACTGAGGAAGGGGCAGCACCAATCGCACAAAGGAGAAAGAAAGCCCTAGCATACGCAACACAAAAAGAAACTATCGAAAGCGGGAAACAAGAACCCTAATTCGGTCTGCTACTAGTTTTAAATAATGTGTGAATGATATAATTTTGTGTCCAATGTTAATAAGAAAATAAATCAAAATTATTGTAAAATTAATGTCACGTCAAATTTCATCTGAAAAGAAAAATTGGACAACTTTTAAGATTATTATATATAATGTTTGATTTTTCTATATTTAGAAATGAAATAGATAACCGTAAAAAATAAAAGAAATAAATTATAATAAAAATATAATTTTAATGATAATATATTCAGTAATGTATTTTATGCAAAATGTTTGTCCTTTTGTGTTATATTTTATGTATATTTTTTTATACTAATTAATATAGATTTTAATTTGTAGAAATAAGAAAATAATTATGATTTATTTAAAATTTTTAAAATTTAAATTTTATATATCACGTGAAATGTTAAAATATTTTTTAATTGAATTTGATTTTTTTCATTTAATTAAATTTAAATTAATTACTTTAGGAAAAAAAATTGATTAGATAAAAAAATTTAATAGATTAATTAAGTGAGAAGATAATATGTAAGAGAAAAATAAATTTATATTAAAATTATGATGCAAAATATTATTAGAATGAGAGTATGATGACAATAATTAAAAAGTTTTAAAATTAGTTAAGTGAGAACGTAATTTAGTTAGAAGATAATACATATAAATAATGATTTTTCTAAAAAATAATTTAGAGATTAATTTGGAATGCAGAAATTAATAACAATTACATGAAAAATTAATTAAATATACATTGATATTATATGTTTTAATTATATTTTATATATAATTTCTATTTTAATAAATTTACATATACATATCAATTTATAAAGCAAAATTAGAATTTGCACAATTAAAAGAAAAACTTGAATTTATTATAATGAAAAGGTAAAAATAAAAAATAAATAAAAATTTCCTTAAAAATTGATGCTAGACATTAATCTTGCGTAAAGAAGATGATAATTATTATATATAATTAATTTAATTTTTCTTATGCAAGCAAATACATATTAATTAAGAAAAACAATTTTTAAATCTGACTGCATACATTTTTTTAGTAAAATATTTTGTCTTAGTGACTTAAGTGTAATAGAAAATCTTGAACAATTTATTTAAATAAAAATATAATACATTTTTTATTACTTAAAATAATATACATTAGGATAAATTTTTTCCCTCCAAACTTTAGAAAATCATTTTTTTGTAAATTCAATTGTATTAAAAAAAACTCAAAAAATTCAACTAAAATTAAATGAAAAATCATAAATATAATTGTAATTATCATTTATATATAATTATTAAACATAAAAATAAATGATTAATTAGAATTAGTAAAAATATTTTTTATTATTATAATAGATTTTAATATATTTTATTTTTAATATAAAATTAAAATTATATTCATAAATTATTATATAATATCTATTAAAAATATATTCAAATATACTGTAGAATTATAAATTATTAAAAATTATCATATTTCACACATAATATTAAAAATTACACTTTCAATATATCAATATTGATAAAATATTATAAAAATTATACACACAAAATAAATTATAAGTTTATTATTCTATTTTGATTGCATGGATTAATCTCATAAATGTCATGTATATTAAATAATATTTTTTTTTCTTTAAAATATATGTGTCACATAGACAAATCATTAATTTGATTAAAATTTATTTGTATTTATAATCAAATTTTAAATTATATTAAAATATTGACAATATCAAACATGATTTTTATTATTATTTCTAAAATCTAATTATTATTAGTGTTATTTGATTTATTTAATTTTTATCAATATTATTACTAGTATTATTTTATTACTATTTAATAATCTATAATATTATATACAGTTATTGTTAGAGAGAAAATAATAAATTTTTCGTTCAAAATAAAAGTAATATTAACTATTATATTTGCACATTTTGTGAAAGGTAAATTTGCAGTTAGATTATTGTTTTTACAATTAAAATTAATTATAAAAATTAATATGTACTTATTAATTATATAAAAATGATAACATTAAAAATTATTAACAATAAGACAAATTACTTAAGTGATTGACTATGTTTCTCTTTCATTTCACATTGATTGAATGCACCTTGTTCTATTTTAAGGCATGTTAAAAAAAATCTTTTTATTTAAAAATATTTGAAAAAAAAAATTATGATTCATATGCTTTAGACAAAATTGTGTTATTTATTACATTTCCCAATCTTTGTCTTGCACAAAGTTGTAAGGGTGTAGAAAGCCTAATGAGTTGCTATGAGGCTCTCTATGTGTGCCTTTTGTGCATGCGTGTGTGCACTACTATGGTTTTGTGAATGCTAACATGAATTTGTTTTTTGTTTGTGAGTTTTATACTTGTGTTTGTGTCTTATGTCTCTCTCTATTTTTCGAGAGTGTGTGTGTGCATGAGTTAATCATTCATCAATATTTGATTAAATATCTAGATAGTGCATAAAATCAAGTTTCTGACAATTAATTTAACATGTTTCATGAAGGAAATGAATTTTTATTGAGCTTTGACTATTGCATCACAGGCTTAAAAGGATATTGTTTGAATCCTTTGGACTCCATTTGCAAGTTTGAATGTATGACTAAAATTTTTAAATTGGCACAACTTACTTCTTATAAATGGATATGTGAATGTCTTTCTCGTTAAAACAATTTAAATTTCTTATCCCCATTTGGTTTGTTTCTATTTTCTTTTAGGCTTGATTGCATTACCCTTTTTTTCTTCATATTCTACATAAATTCACATTAGAAAAAGGAAAGAAAAACAGAGGAAAACAGCGTGCTTTTTAAGAAACTTAATGGGCTACAAAGCCTGGTGTAGAATATTTATTTAGTGATCTGGACATTCTCAACCACCAACATCGATAATGTAAAGGGGAATAGAAAATTTGATTGTCGTGTGTATTATTTATTAAACTCAATTGAGATGCATAGAAGACAAAAAAATATTGTTATCTAAAATAAAAGAGGGAGAAGATGATAGAAATAAAAAAGCAAAAGATTGAAGATAAAAGAAAGAATCTACGGAAAGACAGGATAAAACAAAGAATGCAAAGACAGAAGAAAAGAAAGAAAGTATCAAAAGACAGAAGAAAAGATAGGATGAAAAGACAAAAGAAAGAAAGTACGAAAAGACAAAAATAAAAAAAGAAAGAAAGTATAAAAAGATAAAAGAAAAGAAAGAAAGCATAAAAAAATAGAAAAAATAATAAAATAATATAATTTTTTTTATTTCATCACATTCTTTTTAAATTAAAAAAATATATAAATTATAAAATTGATCTCATTCTATTATTTTTTTAATAGATTCTATTTTAATTTATAAAATTTAAATAATAAAATAAATTATTTTTTCATTTCACTTTATCTCAATCTCTATCACCAATTTAAATATAGTCTTAAAATTTGCATAAATAATTGATAATGCAGTAGTTACAGCGTTTAAGATGAAGGGATGTAATTGTCCACCAGAAAAAGATAAAGAGAAATACATTGTGTGCCCTTTTTGAAACAATATGCATCAAGGTATTATTTCACTTGTAGTAATAACTTTTATCACTATTTTCAAGCTTAGTGAATGTTAGTACATAGATAATTGATAAAAAATTAAATACTTTACTCAATGAAAAATGCATAATTTTGCTTTCTCTTCCCAGTTTAAGAGTCTCTCCCTTCTATGTCATGTCATAAACCTCATAATAAGAGCAATATGGGAAAAAAATTATACAATTGAACAACAGATTTTTAAAATATTTATCTATTTTTTAATTCATAAAATCATATAAATATAATTATTAAAATAAATATATATCTTTATAATAATAAAAATAAAAAATTAAAACAAATTTTTTTACAATTAAATAAAGAAATTTTTATCTATATAATTATATATTATGTACTTTTTTTCTTACTTCATTTTCATACCATTGACAAAAGTACAGCATTG
>JAMLFT010001283.1:0-31919 GCA_026544285.1 Pachyrhizus erosus
ATAAAATAAAATAAAATAAAAATAAGAAATATATATAAAATATAAAATATAATAATAATAAGTAGAAAAAATATAAAATATTATTAAATGAATGCATATATTCTTATATAATAGACTTTATATGCTATTTTAGATGTATATGTATGAGTTTTATAAATGTTGTGCTTGAGCTTAAGGATGATTTGGCTTTGTGGGGCTTGTTTTTTAAAACTAAAAACTCATAAAACAAAAAGCTGTTATGAAGTTGAAAGTTTGAAACCAGTTTTTGTTGCTAAAAATTTCTAAATTTAAGTTGCACAACCTAATCAAATGGGGCATTAGTATACACTTATTTTGATTTTTCCAAACAAATAGAAGATAATTTAAAACTAAATATGGTCTAATAAATCTTCTTAATCACTATTTTCTCTATCCCTAACAATGCTAACATAGTCAAGCTAGTACTCCCTACACCATATTCATAATAACAAACCTTTTGTCTATTGTTTTGATAATCAAACCGACCCGGCTGGTTCAATTGGAACCAGGCTTCTTAAAATTGGTGAGAATTGGTAAAGAACTGGTTCAAATAGTCCAAAATTGGTGTTGAACTGGTGTAGAGAATTGGTGTTGAACTGGTCTTTATAAAAAAATTATTTTTATTTATTTTTATTTTTTAATTTAATCTAAAATCCATACTTTCATTCCTACATTGATGCAAACAGTTGAAAGGGCACTTTGATTTATTAATTTGTATCTCAAGAATTACATTCTCTAATTATGCTTTTATAAGTGAACAACTAACCCTAAAATAAGAGAACTATGACTTAACAAATAAAAAATTAAAAAGATATAAGAAAAAAGATGATAAAAGATCAAATAAAATATTGATAGATCTTCTAAAATATTTTTGATTTACAACATTCTCTCTCAAGTTGGTGAATGAATATCAATCATTCATAACCTACTTATAAGCCTATGGAATCTACTAGTAGAAAGCCCCTTAGTAAATACATCAACCTCTTGGATTCCTATAGAAACATGAGTTGTAACAATAAGATCACTATCTAGCTTCTCTTCAATAAAGTGTCAGTTGATCCTAATGTGTTGTTTGGTTTTGTCACGTTAAACTATCCTCATACAACATTCCTTATCTTGGAGCCTTTTTGATATATCTAAGAATGCAAATTACAACATTTTAGTGATCAATGTTGAGGATCTTGCATAAACTAACTAACAACCCCAACTGCATAAGAGACATTAAGTCATGCAATTGTGAGATAAATGAGTTTTCCAACTAATCTTCTGTAATTGAAAATGGTTCACCTTGTTAAGCAATTAACTTCTAATTTTGGTCCATAAGACTATCAATGAGCCTACAATCAATCATGTTAGTCTCTTCCAAAATATCTAAAACATACTTCTTCTATGAAATAACAATTTCTTCCTTAGATTGAGCCATCTCTATGCCAAGGAAGTACTTTAGGATGCCAAGGTCTTTAATCTGAAAGTGATTGAATAAGTATTGTTTCAATTAGGAAATCTTAACAACATCATTACCTGTAATAACTATATCATCAACATATACAAGGTAAACACATTTTTTAGGAGAACTGTGATAATTAAAAATTGAATGATCTGACTCACTATGTTTCATTCCAAATTTATGCACATGACTAAATTTTTCAAACCAAGCTTTTGGAGATTGTTTAAGCCCATTAAGAGAACAATGAAGTTTACAAACCAAACCACTCTCCCCCTAAGCAATAAACCTAGGAGGTTGCTCTATGTAAATCTCCTATTCCAACTCACCATGAAGACATTTGTAATATCCAACTGATGAAGGTGCTAATGATGAATAACAACCATGGCAAAAAAGAGGCAAATAGTAGAAATTTTGGCCACAAGAGAGAAAGTATCCCTATAATTATGAGCATATATTTGAGTGTAACCTTTGGACACTAACCTAGCCTTAAGGCAATCAACTTTACCATTAGGACCAACTTTAATGGCATATACCCATCTACAACTAACCGCCTTCTTCCCAAGAGGAAGATGAACCAACTCCCATGTACCACTATGTTCAAGAGCCTACATTTCAACAATCATTGCTTGTCGTCATCCAGGATGATCAAATGTTTCACGAACATTTTTAGGAATAGGAAGGAGAGAAGATAAAGTGGAAACAAATGAAAATATAAAGGAGATAAACGATGATAACTAATAAATTATAAATAGGATGAGGATTTTGAATAGATCGAATACCTTTCCTAAGAGCAATGGGCTAGCCAAAGTTTTCATCATGAGAAGATGGTGATGGCGAAGGATCCATAGCAGGGGATAGAGATGGAGAAGGACATGAATCAAGATGATCTTCAAATAATGTAGGACTAGCCATTTGTGTCCTGCGCTGGTGGATGTTGAGAGGAGGTATCACAACAAGGCTGGTTGTTGGAGGGTGAGGTTGATCTTCCTGTTGATGGAAAAAGTGATCAGTAGGAGGCACAATGGGGTTGAGAGATTGTATAGGTAAGACTTGTTGTATGGAAGTGGAATCTAAGATGGAAGAAGAGAAGAGCATTAGTAGACATGTAATACTTTCTAGTGTTTGGAGAGTAACATTTATACCCTTTTTGAAGACAAGAATACTCCAAAAATACACATTTAATTGCTCTTGCTGAGAGTTTATCTAGACTTGGAGACACATCATGAACAAAACATGTACACCTAAACACTTGAGGAAAAACATGATATAATAATGGTTCATTAGGAAAAATGATTGAATGAGGAATCTTATTATCAAGAGAAGAATAAGGCATCCTATTTATTAAAAAAAATCAATGAGAACAACATCACCCCAATGATTTATAAGAACATTTGCATTGAGTAGTAAGGTGTGTGTAGTCTCAATTAAATGTCTATTTTTCTTTCTACTATTCCATTTTGTTGTGATGTGACGTGGATTGACGTAAAATGTCTTGTGAGGATAAAAAGGAAGAAAGTTCATAAGAGAAATATTTTTGATATTGTCACTTCGGAGAATTTTAATTATTTTGCCAAATTGATTATTGATTTCATTAAAGAAAAACATGAAAATGGATGAAAGTTCATATGTATTTTTCATTAAATATACCCAAGTATATTGAGAATATTTGTCAATAAATATAACAAAATATCTTAAACTAAAAGATGTTAATGGCTTGGACCACAAATATTTAAATGAATGATAGAGAAAACTGAGTTGCATTTTTTTTCAGTTTGCTTAAAAAAAGAAGACCAAACATGTTTTCCTAATTGACATGATTCACATTCTAACATTTGGAGTTTGTTGAGACTAAGAACCATTGTCTTTAATTTTGCTAAACTTGGGTGACATAAACAATCATGCTAAAGTTTTGGAGATGAGGCTGTAAAACAGGACACAGAGGAACTAGTTTCCAAGTAGTAAAGACCTCGTGATTCATGTCCTAGTTAATCCGGTGTCTCATACTACATTCCTGTATGACAAAAGAAGTAGCATCAAATGTTATTGTGCAACTTAAGATTGAGTCAACTAGCTTAAGGAGATCAAATTGAAGGGACAATTAGGAATATATAGTAGAAATTTTAAATTTAGAGGTGAAAGATAAATTTGACTGACACCTTTGGAGGCTACTTTAGCCCCATTTGCTAAAGTCTATTAGCCAAGTCAAGCCACCTTTAGTGCCAAGTGTATCAATAACTTGCATTTCTCAATCTGTGGAAAGCCAAAGTCCGTGGGTAATCGACTCAAGTGCTTCTAATCATATTTCTGATAATGACTCTTTATTTACCCCAATTTCCTCTCCCAACGGCGGCAAACAACATTGTCGGTAGTGAGCAGTGAAAAAAGGGCTTCCAAGATTAGGAGCTTTGATACCAAGTTAAAAGGGAACAAACTTTATTAATTTGTATCACACCTAATACATGCTCTCATCTTCTAATTATAGAGGAACAATTGTCTGTAATAAAGAAAAATGAGAAAATTGTGGTAATAGAGGAAATAAGGAAATAAATTACATAAATCTCCTAAGATATTTTCTACTATTTACAACAAGTAGTAGCTCTAATGATGGGGTGGTTCTCAACCATATATTGCTTTGAATAGGGATATGTGGTATTGAAGCAATATTCTGCCCAAGCAAAAACCGCTAGGGCCATTGATTTAGCTTTCCATTAGTGAAACAATGCAAATAATCTTCCAAGCATTGATTGACAACTTCGGTTTGACCATTTGTTTGTAGGTGATATGTAGAGTTATACTTCAATGTGGTGCCTACTTGTTTGAATAATGCAGAACAAAATTGGCTAAGGAACAATATGTCCTTATCAATAATAATGGTTTACAGAAAATCCATGCAATCTGACAATCTTTGCTATAATGTGCCAAATGAAACAAGGGTATGACGTGTGCATACTTGGTTAATCAATTCACAACAGAACCACCAGTATGGTGTCTGTTAGGATCATTGCTATTAGAGTATGTTAACATTACTTGTGATATTGGGCCTTAAGCCTAATTATGTAGCTTGTGTTTATATATCTTTTTTCAATCAATGAGAAGTAAGCAACAATAATTTCTTACTAATAACCTGGTATTTAGAGCTTAAGGTTCCTGTTGTCATGCTTTCTTTTCTGGGGAGCTTTTTGGTACTGTTCACTGCTTGGCTGCCGTTTTTTGCTGTCAAAAATTTTTTTTGGCAAATTTTTCGGTGTTTCTTCTACTGGTAGGTGTGTCTTTCCTTGATTGATTCGTTGGTCCTGGTTTTGCCCCTAGAAACTCAGACACACCCACACGTGCCTATCTCATTTTCATTTTTTTTTTTTCTCTTTTTTCTGCAACCTCACCACACATGACAGTGCATCCAACCATGTTCAATAGATGAAACCACTGTCGAAGTTGCTGTACTACACTGATACCTTTTCTGCCCTTGTTTCATTATTTCGGGATGTGTGAACCCTTCTTTCTACTCCAAGAACTTCCAGCATGGTTTCTCTCTCTTCTTGGATGATCCATAGCTAACTATAACCCAAAAAGGCTAATTCTTCCATTTTTACCAACTATGCTATTGTTCCTCTTTCCTTTGACAAGCTGGATGGTAGCAGCTATGCTTCCTGGGCCTCTGCCATCACCTCACACACACATATGCTTTTATTCTCAAGGCAAACCATCCTTGGTTGGAAAAGACTTCTTTTATTCTCAAGGCAAACCATCCTCGGTTGGAAAAAATTGATGCCCAATTGTGTATGTGTAGCATCATTAAATCTACTATTAATCCTTCCCAGAAGCAAATATTTTGTGCTCATGAAATGTGTCAGGCTGTATGAGAGCCGGCTAGGGTTCTTTACACCAATGATACTCAATAACTATATGGAGATTGTCAAAATCTTGTTAGTATCATTGCTTCTAGATGTATAGTCATTGAGTATCATTGGTGTAAAGAACCTTAGCCTTGTATAGTTAGGGAGTGATTCAGTTTAGTTTCCAGCTGTACATACTACCTGACATGATAGAGTAACTGCTTAACTAATGTTATAACAGTAGAGTACTGAAGGGATCTGGCAATCAGTCTAGTATCCATTACTGATAATCAGTTTACAATTTTTCATGTGATACCAAATTAGTTGGGTATTTCACTGAAATAAACAATTAAATGGACATATCCTTCATTAGTTTCAAATGCTGAGTTATAGTTGGTAATGAAGTTCTTATAATTTTGTTATGTCTTGTCCTCTTGCTTTGCACATTTCTATTCCTCCTGGTGTCTATTAATGTTTCCGCTGTCAACATCTGGAGTGTACTTTTATTATTGTTGACTTGAAACTCATCAATAGTAATAATAATAATGTTTAATGATGGATTGTTTTCAGCTAGCTAACATAATATGGGGTGAAGGAGGTGAGAGTGATGATCATATTGTGCCTTATCCAGAGGTAAATGAAGATGTCAGCAACAAGAAAGAATGGAATCAGGAAGCTGCTGTGACTAAGCTCACTGAGCTGAAGAGACTGGAGGCTAAAACTGATTTTCATGAGAGAAAGCTAGGAATCAGTTCCAACCTTGATAATAGTGGAGAACTACCTGCCTCAGAATATGGAACAAACGCATGGCCTGACTTGTCATTATCCAGTTCAGCTAAAATTGATCAAGGTTCTCTGGGTACTGAAATATCTAAAAATTTAAGTGAACTTAGCAATTTCAGTTCATCGAGGGGTGGTAAAATTGCTAGTTTGCTGGAATTATGACTACATAACATGTCTGTCTATTCATTTTTGTGTTTGTGCAGGCCTCTGTCTGTTGATGTCTTTTCTGCTTGTCTCATATCATTTTATGAAAAATAATAAACACGCATGATATGTAGTTATATTTTGCCATTTCTAATTGTATTAATGTTTGACAGAAGAAACTACACAACATGAAAAGGATGCTGAAATTTTCCAAAATGTTCATGAAGGTAAAGAGCATGGTGATTTTGTTGATTATGGATGGGCCAACATAGGAAGTTTTGATGACCTTGATCGAATTTTTAGGTAAAGTAGATTATCTCTGTCACATTATATGATGCATGTGTGTCTGGTAGCATTATGTCATCAGTGTATTTAATATCATGTCTTTCTTTTTACTGAATTACTGTAATCTAAAATGGAGTAAACTTCTCTCTCCTGTTATCCTATTTACGAGAACTGTTGTATTCATCACTTTCACTACTGCTCACACTTTGCTCAATCTTAGTTTTTTTAAGTTCCTTCTATCAAACATGAATCGAAAAATGTGTGCAGCTGACCAGCTGTACACATTTTAAGGTTCAGCGATAAAGTAACATCATTAGAAGTGATAAAAAGGAGAGTGATTACAATATGATTTTTTTAAAAGAAATTTACACTTTAAAAAAGACTTCATTTTGCCAAAGTTTGAACTTAGAAAGATCGCCACTTGGTAGTTTTACATTCCTTGCTCTTCATCGTACGGTGCAACTGATGGATAACATTAGAAAGAAGTTTTGAAGTCCTGATTAATAGTGAATGTTTGTAGACACACATCTATCCTTATAGTTATTAGTCATGTATTTTTCAATGGCGACAGTCTGACTGAATATTCTCATAAGTGATAATTTTGCAGCAATGATGACCCTATATTTGGCCATGTAAGTCTTGATAATTCTAACGAGCTTTGGTCCTCTAAAGATGCGAGCAACAATCCAGCACCTTTAACATTGGAGACACCAGGTTCATCAGGTGCTTTGAGGAACAGAACTGAGCCTTTGGAAATCAAAGAAGAATATGTTCAATGTAATGACGAATCATTGGACCTTAGCTATGAGAAGATTGGGGGTCCTGCATCCCAAGGTATACAAAATTCATGCACAATCACAGCTGATGTGGGAGATGATGGAGTTAGAAGTACGCCTACTGGAAAGGAACAACAGGTATGCCAATTTTCATGATTATCCAGTCTTTATTTTATTTATTTCTCTATTTGTAAAGTAGACTAAATAAATAGATTGTTTCACTTTTGTCCTTTAGACTATATATTAGATAGTTGTTTGTTGTAATTTCTGTTAGTTTGACTTGAGATGAAGAGATAAAAGATATCAGAGTAAAAGCTTGAGAGTTTAACACTCTCAGCTTCAGATGCATATATATTTATATATTTGACACAACAGAAGTACGATTAGTACATTGAGACAAAATAAAAAGATTATAGCTTGTATCCCTATGACTGAATACTACAGCAGAGAAAAAGATAAAAAAAAAGCCTTTTTACAAGATACATAATAATAAAAAATATATAGTAAGCTATCACTTCCCCTCAAGCTGGAGCTTATAAATTGTATGCTCCAAGCTTGGAACATATGAATTGTATCCAAGGCCCTCTCAAAGTGGCAGTCAAGCTCTACATGTTTAGTTCTTTCATGGAACACTAGATTAGAGACAATTTGAAAAGCTGCTTGGTTATCACAATACAACTACATTTGCTGAATTTCACAGAATTTTAACTCTTGAACAAGTTGCTTAATCCACACCAACTTACAAGTGGCTATGACTGTAGCTCTATATTCTATTTTTGCACTAGGCTGAGCAACAACTTTAGGTAGCCAAGATCTTTGGTCTGTGAGTGACTGAATATGTTTAGCTGAGAAATTTTAGTAGCATCATTTCTTACAATTCCTATATCATCAACATACACAACTAGGTAAACACACTTCCTAGGAAAGTTGTGACAATAAAAACTGAATGATCTGCTTTGCTATGTTTCTTCCCAAAAACATGAACCACATGACTAAATTTTTTCCAAACCAAGCTTGTGGAGACTACGTGAGCCCATAGAGATCAATGAAGTTTAAAAACTAACTTTACTCCCCTTGAACAACAAACACAGGAGGTTGCTCTATGTAAATCTCCTCTTCTAACTCATTGCAGGAAGGTATTTTTAATATCTAGCTGATGAAGTAGTCAATGATGAATAGCAATCATAGCAAGGAAACAATGAACAATAGAGATTTTGGCCATAAGAGAAAAGGTATCCCCATAATCAAGATCCTATATCTGGGTATAACCTTTGGCTACAGGTCTAACCTTATGACAATTAACCTCACCATTAGGACCAACTTTAATGGCATATACCCATTTACAATCAACCTCCTTCTTAGGAGGAAGAGGAATCAACTCCTATGTACCACTATGTTCAAGGGCTTGCATTTCAACAATCATGGCTTGTTGCCATCTAGGACAAGCAAGTGTTTCATGAACATTTTTGCAGATAGTAAGAGAAGATATAGAGGAAATAAAAGAAAAATATGCAGGAGATAATTGCTATATTAAGTCAAAAGGTTACAGATAGGACAAGGATTGTGAGTAGGCCAAATACTTTTCTTAAGAGCTATGTGCCAATCAAAGTTTTCATCATGAAAAGCTGGATTTGGAGAAGTATCTGTTACCTTTTAGACAATGTGAAGATAAGAAATAGGAAGTAGAAGGTGTCATATGATTTGTTGCCCTAGAGTCAAGAATCCAAATATCTTGAGAAACAATACTAGAGATTAAAATAAAACTATTGCACATTGTGGTCAGGGAACTGGTGCTATATGGCTTTCTAAAGGTGTTATGGCTATCAAAGGGATACAAACCTTGCATAATTAGGAGGTCATTGGGACCAAAGGACTAGAGAAGGAACTCTTAAGCCATGACAAAAAACATAAAAATCCTTAAGGTAAATAAAATAGTTTATATAATGATATAAAATTTTATCTTATTAACACAAATTTCCCATAATTTACAATGCTTATGTATAAATTAATTCTGTATTAAATAAATAAAAGAAAACAATTAAGTTTAATTTCACTAAAATTTATTAAATATGAGTGTAACTTATCAATTGAACTATTATATTTTGTTTGTGACTTAGGCCTCAAATATTACCTTCAAGAACTATTAATATTGGTAATCAAATAATTAACATGTATCTAGTCTGATTTATTTTTAAAATGAAGATTTTTTTATTAACTTATTTAGAGAACTCAAAAATATAATTCTATTTTTAAAATTAAATAATATAAATTACTAATAGTAAAAGAAGTCAAGATGAGATGGTTGATTGGTGTGTCCTAAATAATGGATTGTGGATCAACATATCAAGCCATTGTAACAAGTTCACCTTGATTAACATCTCTGGTCCAACATGAGGAGTGTTGAGAATCAAGTGTAATTTGTGTGTATAAGGTATGCCCTTTATCCACTAGGGTTAGTGATAGTGACAATGTTCCTATTGAATGGACAACTGGTAGTTGTAAATGGAAAGAAATAATACATGGGCAATTCAGACACAGTTCATGTGTATTATTGATTTCATCCATAATTGTACTGTACTAACATTTCTTGTTAGATTTCTCTAGTCCTTTTACTTGTGAACTACATTTCGTTATTTGATCACTGTACCACCTTGTTTTGAAAGTTGAAAGCTGAAACTCCATCCTTTTTAGCAATATAACGATATAAGGCTTTGGTATATCCAAAAAAAATTTACATTCTTCAGGAGTTTTGAGACTAGTGGTTATATTTCCCTTATTTCTAAGGTTGAGGAAATTTGAAATATGCAATCTAGCATCTTTAGAAAGCACTGGATCTTTTCCATGATGGATATCTTTCTTTCTTTGAACTTTATTTCTGTGTTTAGAAATGCACTTATATTGTGTCTTTTGGTGTATGTTTTATTCTGATTAGATGTACATGTCTTTCATACATGGCCGAACCCCCTTGGCATAATTATGTGCTACAGCTCTAGCAGAAGATTTATTTCACCTGTTTCCTTCTCAAAGTCAAGTAAGTATTTGATCTTTGTCATTTCATATATGTGCAGGGTTTTAGGCAAAAGAATCTTTTGAAAACTCGGAAAAAATCACAAGTAAAACAAGAGGAGAATATCTTGCAGGATTTTTACGGTAATTGGTCTCCTTCAGCAGCACCAGCAAAACAATTTGAGAATCAATTGCCTCCTTCGCTCATGCAATCTTCTCCCTCTTCAATTCTTGGGCAACCAAAGCAGATCCAAGGAGCTGAAACCCTATATCAGAATATCATAAATCCATATGTGGCTTCTTCTGTGTATGGGAACCTTACTAATACATATCCTGCTATGCCAATGCTATCACAGACTCCATCAGGTGATCTTAGGTGCCAGCCAATGCTTCCTGGGTACAAAGCGTCTCCTGGTATGGTGCATCATGTGAAAAATTCTGTGGACTCAGTCAAGCCACAAACTATGACTCCCCGGGAGAAAATTGAAAAATTGAGGAGGCGACAGCAAATGCAGGCAATGATTGCTATTCAGAAACAACGGCAACAATTGGGACATCAAGTTCCTAGTACTAGTAAATCAAGCACTCAAAAATGTCCCCCAGAAATTCAAAGTCATCTTAGTGATGGGACTGATGAAGATATAAGAACTATTCCTGCTCTAGATCCACCAATTGAGCAAGATGATTCCAATACCATGTCAATGGCAGTTGGTAATGATTTCGTTGAAGACATTGTATTGTACAGGCTTCAGGATATCATATCAAAGGTATGGTTGAATTTTTACTTGCTAATATTATATAGTATGTGTATTATAATTGTTTCCTTGTATACTAAATCGGACATGGCTACAATCCCGAGGCAAACTTTTTCTACAGTTAGACATCAAAATAAGACTCTGCATCAGAGATAGTTTATTCCGGTTGGCACAAAGTGCAACACAAAGGCATTATGCTAGTGATACTAGCAGTACAAACAAAAGTAGAAGAGAAGAACTTGAAGTTGTTGCAAGAGAAGAAAGCAATAGCCAAAACAGGTAAGAAAGTTACCATAATGCACTACAACTTTAACTGCCTTTACTTATTGCTATTTTGTTATGAATTTCGTAGCCTTCCATCATGATTAACATCAAAAGCAGAATAGGAGGAAAATGGTATAGGTTTATGTGAAAATATCTGGTGCTAGTGAGTTCTGTGTATTTTCCTTTTACATCACAGATGGACAGATTTAAATATTGAAAAAGTCGGAATACAACATAATTTATATGCATCGTTTTTTTTTTTTTTTGTATAGATCACAAGTATGGTTATTATGTGTCTTTTGGCACCCACTTTATGAGTAAAATATTTGGTGCTTGAGTTTCTTCCTATTATATTCTTAGAAGTCCAAATCTTCCTCTAAGATTAAGTCCATTGTTTGGACAAAAGTTATTAATATAATGTTGAAAAACAGAATATAATATTTTGATTTATTAATATTAATGATTTATAGGGCACGTAATCTTTGATTTAGAGAAAGAAAATTATCGTCTATTTATGAATAATTAGTATAATTAATCTATATAAATAAGCAACCGTTATATATTCTGTTGAAAAACAGGAAACGAAGTATAGTATGATTATAATAAATATAGTTTGTAGGCATGTTATCTTTGATTTAGAGGAAATTATATCTCCTCTATTTACGTATAATTAATCTAATAAGCATGTATAAACTATCATCCATGTCAAATGCAAACACATGGTTTCTGTCCATCCATGTTTCTATTTATCTGCTTTTAACATGGTATTTAGAGCCTCTTGAGAACCATCTTTGCCTAGTGGACCTACTGTTCCCAGAGACAAATATTTTTAGTAAACCCGTCTTCTTATCCAGTTCATCCCTCCTTGAGTCGACCATTTTCTGGTGACCTTCGATTCTTTTTATGACAATTTTTCCGATCACTGTGGCCGTTGTTGGCGACTTTCTGATGAGGTTCTTACCACTGACTACATGGTAAGGAACACCATCTATAGATCTATCCAACCCTAGTAATTGCCTTGGCATTAGAGCCTTCATGCGCTCCCACATGCCTTGTTTGTGGTGCACCAAATAGCACCTTGTCTTGGCACGTGATGGCGCATGAGTCGTTGTTTTCCCTGGCGATTTGTGTTGTCATGGTTGCCACCTCTAAGCGACCTTAGCCTTCTATTTTTGGTGTCATCCAACGCGTTTTTTAGGTGAACCCTTTTTTTTTTCTCTTTCCAAATTGTTTTTGGTGCAACTCTGTTTTATGTTAACATATTTGATGGCTTCCAACACTCCTACGCCTCTTCCTAAGGTGGACGCTTAAATCTTCTCCTAACTTCCGTTGTCTATTGAAAAGTTAGATGGCTTGAACTACTTTACTTGGCTTTTGAGATTGGTTTATGGGTTAGTGGATTAGGCCACAAGTCTCATTTGACTACTTCCATTGATTCCATTCATGTGGTTGATTATGAGCAGTGGGCAAAAATTGATGCCAACTATGTGGTGTCCTTAAATCTACTATTCATCCCTTCCTCAAACTTATTTTTTGACCTATGAAACTTGTGAATCGGTTTGGAGTGAGCCACATGCCCTTTACACTAATGATACTTAGCGACTATATAGTGTGTCAGGATCTTATAACTCTTATTGCTCCTCAACGATTTGATGACCCTATGTTTGCCTATCTTAGACAAGTTCATGTAGTTCTCCATGATTATAATGACCTTTTTCCTTCTACCGCTTCCATTCTAGCTAAGGCGAAGAAAGAATTAGAAAATTGCACCATCTTCTTTATGGCCTGCCTCTGCAGTACTTTATTAACGTGATAAAATCCTTGGATCATTGGGGACCTCAACAATGACGTCTACCACTTTCGCGCTTTTATGGATTCCAATGAAGCCCACCACCGAGACCCTGCTCCTAATATAGGGGATACGTTCACCCTTGCTTCCTAGAGTAGTAATTTTGGGTGCACTTGTGTAGGCCCTTCTAGCTCCAAAAATCGCTACAAGTGTGATCACTCTTATCGTGTTAGCTATAATATTGATTGTTGTTGGAAGATGCATGGTAAACTACCTTGTTTGGCCAATGCTACTTAAGCATCCTTAGTTGATCCTCCTATGACCACAACTTTGCCAGTTGATCAACCCTGCATGACTTTGGCTTCTTATGGGGACTTTCTTTGTCAGTATGAAAGATGCCAAAACCTCGACACTACTTTAGTGGCACACACTAATAAATTTGTTGCTTGCATCTCTCAATCTTCTTCCTTGAGTCCTTGGGTACTTCACTCTAGTGCATCTGACCATATATTTGGTAATCTTTCTCTTTTCTCTTCGCTTTCTATAACTGGGTCCTTCCTTTCAATCACCTTTGCCAATGGTTTCCAAACACAAGCCTAGGCATTAGCACTACTCATCCTTTACCTTCTTTACAATTCACTTTGTTCTTTATGTACCAAATTGTCCTTTTAATTAACTTTTTATCACTCGTCTCACTCAATCTTATGATCTTGTTCTTACCTTTACTAAACACTTCATTACCTTGCAAGAATGAATTTCAAGGCAAACAATTGGTGTCAAATGTTAGTTACATGATCTATACTAGCTTTCTGCATCACCACCAATATGTGTATCTATTGTTTCTCTGTCAACAATCCATGCTCAATTAGGACATTCTGGTTTGCTTAAGCTACAAAAGATGGTACCAAACCTTCAACAGTTGTCTAGTTTGGATTATAAATCATGTTAGTTAGGGAAACACACTCGTCAATCGTTTCCTAACAAAGTCACAAAAGAATTGCAACTCCATTTTTCTTAGTTCATTCTGATGTCTAGTGTCCATCTCGTGTTGTTATCTCCTTTGGTTTAAGATGTTTTGTTACTTTTGTTGATGATTTTTCCCTATTGTACTTAGGTCTGGTTAATGAAGAGTTGATATGAATTGTTTTCCTTTTCTGAGAAATTTTATAATGAAATAAAGACATAGTTTGGTATTTCTATTTGCTTTTTTCATAGTCATAATGTTCATGAATACTTGTCCTACCAATTTCACTAGTTTATGACATCCAAAAGGATCCTTCATGAAACATTTTTTTCTCATACACCTCAACAAAATGGGGTGGCTGAGCGTGAAAACAAACAACTCCTCAACACCATTAAGACCCTTCTTCTTCATGGTTTTGCTCCTTATCACTTTTGGGGAGATGTTCTCATGGCATGCTATCTCATTAATCGCATGTCGTCATTTGTCCTCAATGATCAAGTTCCCTACTTTGTCCTTTTTCCTTAATCACCCCTTCACACCGTTCCTCCTCAGGTCTAGTTCTACATGTTTTGTTCACAATCTAACCCCTGGTTGTGACAAACTTTCTCCTCATTCCTTCAAATGTGTCTTCTTGGGGTATCATTGCTCCTAGAAAGGTTATTGTTATTTCTTCCCTACTCTACAAAAGTATCATGTCTTTGTCAATGTCTCCTTCTTTGAGTTTGTTCCTTACTTTGAGTATGTCAACTTCTACTAATGATGACCTTTGGAGTTCAATCCCACTTAGTTATCCTATTCTTTTTTTGCCTTTATCACCAAATGACTTTGCTATAACTCAGGATGATACTCTGCCAACGCCACTAGTTCAAGTGTATCGTCGTCACCCAAGGCTATTTGATGTCCCTTTATCAACTCCTACCATAACAAATGACAACATAGTAAAGGTCATGCTTGACTCTTCCTTGGCACCATCTTCTTTACCGAATTTGGACCCGCCTTTAGACCCTTTTTGGTCTATTGCTCTACGTAAAGGTGTATGTACTACTCACAACCTATCCCCACATTATGTTAACCTTAGTTACCATTGTCTATCTCCTATACATTATACATGTAGTTCTTCTTTGTCTTTTGTGTTTGTACCCAATTCCCCAGGTGAAACATCATCGTAGCTAGAGTGGAGGAAAGCAATGATTGGCGAGATGTGTGCTCTCCAAAATAGTGACACTTAGGAATTGGTTCCTCTTCCATCTAAAAAAATTGTTGTTGGGTGTCGTTGGCTATACACCCTTAAAGTTGGCTCAATATAAGGTCGACCTAGTAGCAAAGGTTATACACAAGTTTATGGTTAGGACGATACCAACACTTTCTATCTAATAGCCAAAATGACTTTTGTTAGACTCCTGTTTTTTATGACTATTATTCATCACTGACCTCTTTACCAACATGATATTAAAAGTGTCTTCTTTCACATTGATCTTGATGAGGAGGTTTACATGGAGCAACCATCTTGTTTTGTTGCTCAAGGGGAGTCCTCTACTATGATTTTTCGACTTTTGTAGGTTCCTAAATGGTCTTAAGTAGTCCCTTAGAACTTGGTTTGGTCACTTTCGAACTATTGTTCAACAGTTTAGGATGACTCGCAATAAAGTAGATCATTTTGTTTTTTATCACCATTCACCTCAGGGATGAATCTACCTTATTTTTTATGTAGATGACATTGTTATTATAGGCAATGACAAGGATGACGTTACTAGTCTAAAACAATATCTTGCTCGTCAGGTTCAGACCAAAGATCTTGGTAAGCTTCAATATTTCTTTGGTATCGAAGTTGCTCAATCCAAGGATGGTTTGGTAATCTCTTAGAGAAAATATGCTCTTGATATCCTAGAGGAAACCTTCTTATTAAATGCCAAACCAGTAGAAACTTCTACGGATCCTAGTGTTAAACTGTTATCTAATCAGGGGGATTCTTTCTTAGATCCTAGGAGATATAGGAGGTTGGGTGGGAAGCTAAACTGCCTCATTGTTACTAGCCTAGACATTGCCTTTGTAGTTAGTGTGGTAAGTTAATTCCTAAACTCTCATTGGGGCATACCCATTTAGTTGGCTACTCAG
Organism: Pachyrhizus erosus; assembly: GCA_026544285.1. Taxonomy (NCBI): domain Eukaryota; kingdom Viridiplantae; phylum Streptophyta; class Magnoliopsida; order Fabales; family Fabaceae; genus Pachyrhizus; species Pachyrhizus erosus. The sequence goes on from JAMLFT010001283.1 coordinate 16,180, forward strand.
ATACTAATTGGGTTGGCTCACATAGTGATAGACGCTCCGCATCTAGATATTGTGTTCTTGTTGGAGGGAACCTAGTATCTTGGAAAAGCATAAAGCAAAATGTTGTAGCGTGATCAAGTGCTGAAGTAGAATATAGAGCCATGGCTTTAGTGATTTGTGAACTCATATGGCTAAAGCAACTCCTCAAAGAACACAAATTTGAAGCTTTAGCATGACACTTATGTGATAATCAAGCAACTTTGCATATTGCTTCTAACCCTATCTTCCATGAAAGGACCAAACATGTTGAGGTTGATTGTCATTTCATAAGAGAGAAACTTGAATTAGGAGATATTGTTACAAGCTTCATAAACTCTAGTGATCTGTTGGCAAACATATTCACTAAATCTCTAAGGGGGCAAAAAATTAGTTACATTTGTAATAAGCTAGGCACAATGACTTATATTTTCCAACTTGAGGGAGAGTAAATAGGAAACAAAGTGTAGTGTGATTGTAATAAATATAGTTTGTAGGCATGTTATCTTTGATTTAGAGGAAACTAAATTTCCTCTATTTACTTGTAATTAATCCAATAAGCCTATATAAAATCTCACTAGTGTTGTATTTAGACACAGTTTTTGTCCATCCATGTTTCTATTTATCTCCTTTTAACATATTCAAACACACTATTTTCATTCAATTATCCTTATGTTTCTCCTATTTTAACATGGTAGCAAAGCATGATAAAGTGACTTCGAGAACCATGCCTGCCCATTGGACCCACTATTTTGAGAGATAAATGTTTGGCAAATTGTGTGCAACTCCAATTTTCCCTTTTGCTTGTCACTCATTTTCTGGCGAAGAACTCTTTGGTCATCAACCTCTGTCGTCAGCTGCTACCACGTTATTGGTGAGTTTTTTGGGAGACCACCACCATTAAGATCGGAATCTTCTGATCTACCTATCCCTAAAGTAATGTTTTGCTTCTATTTGTCTTTGTTTTCTCACTCAACAAAGGCTTCCATTGGTCTCATCTTTTACTAGATGCACTACCATCTATGTTCAAAATGCACTGGCCTCATCAATGCTCCAAATGCATTGGCATCATTTATGCTCCAAATGCACTGGCCCCATCTATTTCCAAGGTGCATTGGCCCATCTATTTCCAAGGTTCACTGGCCTCATCTATGTCCTAGGTGTACTAGTCCTAACTTTGTCCTAGATGTATTGGTCTTGTCTCTTTCCTAAAAGCAATAGACTTAGTTCAAGTTTAAATGATTGGTTTGAAGCTTCTAAATGGGGTTTGAAAAAGAACGAATCTTATTTTGCTTGTCATGAATTTTCTCTTTTACTGATGGCCATTCCATCTATCTAGCTAAGTTATTTTTCTCTTGTAATTATCTTTGGCTTCTCCAACATCCCTAAGTTGTCTTTCAAACTATTGTTTTTTGGTAGAGCTCATGTATTTTTTCATGTTTGCTATTTTATTTGCTTGTAACAAGTTGAGAGCTTAATAAGCTTCAACTTAAAGGGGAGTGTTGAAAATCAGAATAATAATAGTGATTAATAAGCACATATTCTTTGATTTAGAGGAAGTAAAATATCTTCGTTTATGAATAATTAATGTAATTAACTTATATAAACACGCATTCATTGTATATTCAAACACGTGATTTTCATTTAATTATCCCTTTGTTTTTCCTGTTTTAATAATAACTAATGCCAACATGTTGCAGATTTGTAGGCCACTTAAATCTATTTCCCTTGATGTGTGTTATTATGTGTGGTCGAAGTCGAAATTTAGCTCACTGTCTGTTCGTACATTGTACTGTAGCTGGTTCTTTATGGTATTTTTTGAATGTTGGGTGTACCTTTGTTCATTGAACCAGTTTTTGTTGACTAACTTTACTGGTTTTGGTAAAAGTAAACAGGTGTAATCTTTCGTCTTGTTTTTTTATCTTTGTACTTTCACTGTATTTTTATTTCTTTGTAACTGTCCTTGTCAGTTATATTTGTCACTGTCAGACATTATAACTGATGCTTTTCTTTGAGGAGTCTCTTCAGTATACATATGCCTGTAAGTAAGAGACTCACTCAGCTTTGACAATGGGTTACAAAGCAACCTAAGTTATCATTAGCTATACAAAGCTACCTAACCCATCATAGGCTACTCAGTGAATAAGGTTTGCCATTTTATGTCTATTCCCCTTGAATCTCAGTCGGTTGCAGTCAAAAGGATCCTAAGGTACCTCAATGGTACTCTTTATTGTGGTCTTCAATTCTTTCCTATTGTTCCTTGTCAGTCTTTGCCTTTGTGCCTTTTCTGATGCTGATTGAACTGTTGATCCTGATGATCACAGATCCACATCTGGGGTTGCTATTTACCTAGGCCTTAATTTGGTTTCCTGGTTGAGAGCATCCTAACTCCGAATGCTTTGAATGGACCATTCTGGATACAAATTCCAATTGCACCGTCACTGATCAATCAAGAACTCAGTAAAATTTAAAATGGAGAAGAGAAGTGAATAGAAGACATTACAATCACACAACATTAATCGGTGAGTCCACAAAGGATTCATGCTGCTTTTGATGAGAATCAATATGGTTCCACTCAAAAATCTAAGAGGAGTTCACTAACTCTCAAAGTTAAACAAAAGCTTAATTTTCATTCAACAACAATCAAATTTGATTACAAGTGTTTAAGAGAAGCTGTTTATACATAGGTATGACAAAGGTCCTAAATATTGTTTACACACAAATTAGTCCCAACTAAGCCCATTATCAAGTGAACACGTGAAATACGAAAATGAACATCCCAACAGGGCAATAGATCTGTCAGGACTCAGTGAGCATGCTGCCTCACTTAGCTCCCAAGATGGCTCCTAAGTGCACATACATCTTGGTCAGTGAGCCTAGAATCAGCTCTCTGTCATGTATTTTTGCTTTGTTGAGCTTTTTGGATAGTTCCTCATGTATCTGCTTGCTCCTAGCCTTGTTATAGGTCTTTCAGATTCCCTGTAGAGCATTCTTATGTTCTTTCATGTCCCTCCTCCCTTGGTCTTCTCATGTAGTCTACTATCACTGGTGGTCTAGAAAGCAAACAGTTGTAGCTAGATCCAGCACTAAGGTTGAATATTGCTGTCTGACTACTGCCACTGCAGATATTTTGTGGATACAAACCTTGCTTGAATAGCTTATTGTGCCACATCTCACTCCTGCTGTCTACTGTGATAATCCAATTGCTATCATCAACCTAGCTCGTAGTCCGGTTCTTCATGCACGAATCAAACATATGGGACTTTATTATTTCTTTGTCAGGGAAAAGGTTTTGGCCAAGCAGCTTGTAGTGCAACACATTCCTGGCTTGGATCAATATGGGCAGATCTACTCACCAAGCTTCTCTCTCCCACTTGGTGTCATTGTCTGACAATTGTAATCTACTCTTTTCTTAGAGGAGTCTATGTAGTATATAGAGGCTTGTAAGTCAGAGACTCAATCATCTTTGTACTTTTTCATCAAATCAATACAATTACACTTTTCTAAATTATCTACAAATATAATAAGTCACTTCTTTATACGGCAATTTGCAATCTATGCTTCACTACTTTGGTGCATTTGGCTAGGTCTTACTTCTTGCACCTTTACTGATTGACATTTGGCTTCTACTTGGTGCAAAGCACATGAACTTTTTAATGGCTATCCTTTACAGCTTTTGTTGATGGGTTAAGGTAGATTTGCTTACTTGATGTTTTCTTTGTTCTCTATCAGTTCTTTATCATCTTCAAGGGTGATGACTTATCCTACTCATTTTTGCAATTTTTTGCCTTGATGTTTTGTATTTATAAAAACAAAAAATAGTGGTGGGGCAGTAGTTGTTGAGTCTACTAGGGGTGTAATCACAACATATAATTTTTTAGTGCCAGTTTGAAAAAACAACTTAATTAAGATCTTTTTCGCCACATTCTTATTATGTAAGAACTTATAAACTCTTTAAATTCAAAAAGCTATTTGCATTTAAATATAAATGTTAATAAGCACTTAACACAATTTTGAAATGTTTGGATGCATATCTACATAAGCACTTATAAGATATTGTCTCATTTTAAAAATAGTAAATAAATAAATCATAATTTAAAATAAATTAAAAATTATAAACCAACCAAATAATTTATTAACTTTATATATATATATATATATATGTATGTATGTATGTATGTATGTATGTATGTATGTATCACAAAAATATTAAAAATAAAATCACTAGTTTCAATTTTCCTTTTTTAATTTTAAAAATAAAAGTTTAAGTATCATATTCAAAGGTAGGTCTTTTCATAAGCTCCACATAAGATATTCCTATAAGCTATCTTGAAGAGCTTTCGAAAATAAGTTAAAAACATATAGACCAGTCATAAAATATTTTCATAAGCTTTTACAAACACTCTCATAGGTACTTATAACATAAGATAAGTTCAAATAAGTTGTTGATAAGTTCTTCCAAATGGGGAATTAATAAGACATTAAGTTGAAAAGGGGAGTTGGCTCATCGCTAGGATGAAAGCCTTAAGAAAGAGAGAGAAAGAATGGATAAGATGAACATATAAAATAGAAAAAGAAATAAAAGTAAACTATTGAAGAGATTATTAGGGAGAGACTCCACTATGTTCCCCCATACAACCAAATTTTGGTTCTATTATCGATTAATACAAAATAAATTACAATTACAGTAAGACCCCTTTTTGACTTCCCAACTAATTGCCTAGAGTTTACTAGTTAATAACCCAACAACTAACAACTATAGTTTACTAACTAATATTTCTTTTATTACTAATGTACATACTTCCCAAGCTCTAACTTCACTAGGTTGGGTCCTAACAATACTCCATCCACAGATCTTGTCCTCAAGGTTGAAGTTAGGAAACTAAGAACTGATGAGCTGCTCCTCTTCCTAAGTAGTCTCTTTTAATGGTTTAGTGGCCAATTTTACTAGAATTTTCTCCACTGATTCTCCTATGTTAATCACTGAACAACACCCCAAAACTGCCTCATGTTGATAAAGGGGTGGTTCCACTTCTTAGTTAGGAGGAAGGACAAACTCAATTGGGTCATCCCTAATAACCTTCTTCAATTACGAGACATGAAAAAATGTGTTGAATGTGAGACTGCTCAGGTAATTAATGTTTAAATGTGTTATGGATTGTAGATATGAGAAAAGCATAATCATATGGATTGTGTCATAACTGTAGCATTATATCATAACTATAGCATAATTTTAGGGATTGTGTTGTCTACAGTGTTAATCAATTTATTATTTGTTTCTTGCTATTCCCATAATTGTTTCCTATTTATTTTGTATAAATTAGGATTAGGTTGCACAAATCAGGAATTAGCAGTATTGTCAAAATCGTGAGTATACTTGCTAACTCATGATCCTATGAGTTTTGTGGGTCCATGTGCTAACTCGTACAGAGGATCATTGACTGTGCGGTTTGCAAGTTTCAGCGAAAATCACCAGATTGTAGATCCGCTTAGATCCTTTTTGCCTGGACAAATGAAAATGTTCTCTTCCTTTCTTGGTCCGTTCTCAACACTCACGTCACCGACGTCAGACGTTGCCCTCATTGTTGCAGGCTGTCATCATCGCTAGATGTCCCTATTGCTGGATGCCGCCATCACCATAGCTGATGGATGCATCCTCTGTTTTCTGTTGTGTCAGTGTTGTTTGGTGCATGTCGGTGTTGGAATGTTTGGTGTGTGTTGGGTGGCAGCTGTTTGGGGTGTGGAAGTTGTTTGGTGTGTGTAGGCAGGCTTGTTTGGGCATTATTCAGTTTGGGCAATTCTTTGTGTATGGTCGTATTAGGTGTTGTTTTTATTGGGCCTATTATTTTTTGTTCTTACTTATTCATGACTTATTATGAATTATTATGTATTTTTCTTATCTCTGCTCTTTTTTATGTACGTATATGTATATAAATATAATCCTTGAGTTTGACTACATTGGGGATTAGAATATTTGTCATTAATTATTGTAAATATGTCTTTTCCATTTATGGAGAAATACTGAATGAAGAAAAAGGCATCAAAGCCAATTTTTCTGACATGACAAGTCTTCTAGTCTAATTTTTTTTTTTTATTCTGTTTAAGTCTTGTTCTTTCCTTGCATCAATATTTTTTCCTCGAGGTTTTGAACTGTTCATATTATGGCATTAATTGGATTTTTATCACAGACCCAGGGTGAGTAGAGGTGGGCTATTGGACTAGTATATAAGTAGTATATACGGAGAAGGTGATCTAACAACCCAATTTATATATTCTTCACTCTTCTTCAATTTAGTTGATGTGGAACTTCGTATTTTCCAACGGTATCCAAGTTCCTTCCTTTAACCATTTGGATCAGCACCTCTTTTAGGCTTTCCCATGTCGATGTTGTGGACTTCTTCAAGAATCTAAATCAATGTGTTGCTAATATATTAATGAAGACATGTTGTATCTCAATTGGAATTGTCTTGTGTACCTCAAAGGAATTCTTGGCTCTAGCAACCAAGCCCAGAGGATCATGTTCTTTGCAATTTGACATTTCAACCGTCTTAGTCCAAGATTGACGTTTATTAATTCTGCTATTTTTGCCACTGCCTTTGTCTTAATATTCTTTAGTTGTTGGGATGGTGGATCCCATCTTCAACAGATTTATTGTCTCTATCATCTTTGTTCTGGTGTAGACCCTCCTGTATCCATTGTGCAAGAAGCTTATTGATGTAGCATGTCAGACTCACTTTTTTCTTGATTTTTGAGAGCTGACCCACTGAAAACCACGTTTACTAGCCACCTTCTGACTATACTCTACCTAGGATTCCTTAGGGAATTAACATACTTGGGGTATTTCTTATTCATGTACAGGGGTTGTCTCATTCATGTGTCTAGGAAGTGGCACTTTTTACTCTTAAATAATAGCTAAATAGTTAGGCCAAGTAAAATGTTGGTTTACGCTGCCCTGAATAGACATGTGCCTTTATGACTAGAGTACGGCTTTTATTTCATAGTTTACCTTAACAGAGATGACAGTATTATCTCCAAACTCCAATAGAACTATAAGCATGTTTATCTGGCAAAAGCAATGGTTCGAATGTTAGATCCGTCATTGTTTTTACCGTATGAACCTTGTTTGTATCACAGATATGTTGATTGCACTGTAAAGGTACTATGTTGCTAACTATTTTTTTTTGTATGAACCCTGTTGGTATCAGATATATGTTGATTGTATTGTAAAGATGCTATGGTGCTAACTATTTTTACTGTATGAACCCTGTTGGTATCAGATATATGTTGATTGCACTGTAACGATGCTATGTTGCTAACTATTTTTACTGTATGAACCATGATATTACAGATATGCCAGGATGCCTGATGTTGAAACAGAGACGAATCCCATTGATAGAACTGTGGCTCATTTACTTTTTCATAGGCCTATGGAGTTAACCCAAAACTATTCTGACAAGCTGGAGTCACCTATTTCTACCAAGGTGCAATGTGAAGAAAGCAAGGCAGCTAACCCGGTGAACTTTCCCGTGAGTAGCTTACCAGAGGAGGACTCGAAGAACAATCAACAACTTTCTCACCTTGGGTTTAAGAATTCTTGGTGTGATGCCCAGTCTATGGATCAAATTAGTAACAGTCCCTGCATAGACACTTCAGAGAATGCATCCAACACACAGGAACTTGAAGCCTCTCAATGAAGAAAGAGTTTCTCCAGAAATCTGAGGGTAAATCCTTCCTTTTTATATCCATGCTTATTGGTATGCGTTCCTCTTTCAATTTTGTATATGGATTTACCGGTAATGAAAATGTTTTGTTTTAATGTCAGCCATTCAGATCATAAGCAAGCGCAACTATCGCTGTAGCTAGATTCCTGGGCACCAGTTTCATGCATGCATGTTATCAGTATTATTAACGTTTCTGCTGTTATAAAACATGATACAGTATGTATATCAGTATCTGACCATACTTTAGGTCGTGAGTGCTTTGTTGTTTTAATCATAACTACAACAAAAGTGTCTCGCAAAGCCATTCATTAGATGTCAAATTTGAGTCTTTGGCTGACTTAGACCAGGCTTTAAAGTTTGTGTCGTATATATGTACGACTTGCCATCAGACTTCAACTTGCGATTTTTAATTTGGATTTAAGTGTGTTATGAACTTCAGGGTTTCTGCGGAAAATTTAAAGATATGATAATATTTGTCTTCATCTATATATTTTGAATTTTCAGGTTGAAGTCGATGCTTATTTTTTGCCATGATATTGAAGGCAAAATAGATTCCTGGTGGCATTCTGATAATGCAGTAAATATGTGCTGTAAGATTAATTGCCTAATCTGAGTAAAATACTATGGCCTTGACAACAGCTTGAGTACTTGATAGGCAATGAGCTAAGAAATCATGCCTTTAACTCATAAGAGACTTAAATTTTGGAGAAAGTTGATGTCGCTTTTTCTGTTGTCTGATGTTGAAGACTGTATTAGGTTCTTGACATCAAAGAAATAGTTTATGGGAGATGACAGCGATGAGGACACATGGTTAGGATTGCGAAACGAAGCAAATTAAAATAGCCGTGAAACAAACTCCTCGTGGTTTTCAGTGTGGCTGTGATGAATCATTGTTGCCTTTGAATATGTAACAATACACATCTACAAGTTTAAATTCAGAATATATAGATTTGCAAAATTTTAACTAATTCTGAAATAGGTATCAAATAGACTTCCAAAAATTTAATACTGAAAAATACAAATAGATTTTCACAAGTTCAATTACAAAAGCCAAAATTTACAGTTCCAAAATTTAAATTTCCAAAGATAAACTAGTAGAGTAAAAAAAAAAAACTCTCCATTTAAATGTGTATAACGTTAGTTGGAAAAGAACTTAAAAAAACAAAGGTGTGTTTAGAAAAAGAAAAAAAAACTGCCAAATGCAAAACCATAGATATATTTATGACCGTAACTCGTACAGGAATTCTCCATGTGTCATTATATTAAAATTACTTAACCTTTATTTATGTGGTTATTATACTTTATAGTTTGTCTCCAATTCACCCCTTAAAACACTGTTATAAATGGTAACGTTAAACAATTGTATTTTGCATAAGTTCAATGTATTTTAACTAATAAAAATTTTCCATTACTATGTATTTCTCGTGCATTTTCACTTTCTCAAATAAAATTTCCCAAAACAGTAGAATAAAACATTTTACATTTATAATACGTATAAACAATAATTTACCTTTTAAAAATTTTATGTAAAGATTTATTATTTAGTAATAATTGTATAAAGGCCATTTTTATTTTTGAAACTAGTTACATTTGAACTGTTTTCAAAGGCTAAAAGCTTAGAAATCTTATTTCAGATTCTATTTTATTTTAAAAAATAGCATATTACAATAAAATTATTAAGTTTTTTGAATTATATAAACACTCCTTGCTTATTTAATCATTATAGTAATAGTTTTTGTAGAAGTGTTAATATAATATATAAGTAGTTGTAAGTGTATTGTTTTTTAAATACTAAAGGAGGTTGATGTAAATGTATAATATATAAGAAGGTATAAATGTAATATTTTCAAATATTAAGAAAAGTTAGTATAAAAATAATACAAAAAGTGATGTTAAATATAATTTGTATAAAATAAAAACTAATGGTCTCAAAATGTATATAATATAAAAAAATTAACACCTCTTAAAAAAATGATGTGATCACTCTCAAAGCGATATAATTGATAAGGCTAGTAATATAATTTTTCATATACAAATTTTTTTTATTGATAACGATTTATTAAGAATCATAAGATCATGTGAATTTTATCTTTCAATAAGTCATAATTATATTTATAATTTATAATAAATTTCAGTTGATTGAAAAATTTGTGCTGTTTGTCCTTCATTTTGATAATTAGAAAGATTTTTTTTTCAATTAAATTAGAAAACTAAAACCATCCATTCAAAATATAAAAATCAAAATTAAGTTTAGCTAAAAGTTGAGATCAAATTTTTTTTTTCTCTTTTTAAAAACTCAGAAGGTAAGTTTGCTTTGCACAATCGTCCAAAAAGAAACGTATGTCCGTTTGTTTAACTTTTAAAAAATGAATTAAAAAATATAAAATTAATTTAAATTTTGAAAATTTTATTGTAAGAATTTTTTTTTATTTAATTTACAATTATAAAAGCACTTATTTTAGAAACTCATTGCAACTTTTTCAAAAGCCAAAAGCGTCTTGAAATAATTAGAAACATTATTTTATATATTCTTTTTCAAAAACTTAAACAAACATTAAAAATTTAAGAAAAAAATCATGAAAAGAATTGAAACAAACAAACTCACAATGTAAATAATATTGAAAGTGATCCTAAAACCTCTTTAGAAGAAGTGGCATGATGACCCTAAGTTATATAACTAACAAGTTAAAAATACATTTTTTTAAGATTACTTATTGCTATTATCATAAATTTATTAAGAATCACAGTTATATAGACTTCAACTAATGACAAAACACAAGCATTAAAGAGACTCTTCATGCTAATTTGTCCTCCCTTTGTTTAGGTTTTAAAACAAATATAAAATGAGAAATTTCATTTGTTGCATTTATTGAAACATTATATGTAATAAAAGTATTACACAATACGATAGTAATACACGTGAGATTCATTCATCGATTCACTATAGTGATCTTATTAACTTGTCCTTTCTCTAATTATAGTAACAAGCTATGACACAAGTGTTTAACATAAATGGGAGTTCAGAAAATAATATTAAATTAAAAACTTAAATATTAATTTGGTTGTTAAAAAATAATATTTTTTATTTTGATTCTTTAAAAATTATTATTTTTTAATTTTAGTTTCTGTTATTTAGTAATAACATTAAATAATGTTATAATAGTGACTTTAAGAATCCAATGACTTATTATATTATCAAAAAATCTAAAAATTTAAAGGCTAATGAAAAAATTGATGATGAGACTAATGACAAGATGTCCAAACAATCAAAATATAAGATACTCGCTAATAAAAAAGTAGTCACCATGTTAAATTTGGAAGAGAAGGAGATGATATATGTTTGTAAATATGTTTCAACTCAAAAAAACAATGAGAAAATTTTGGAGATTTCAAAAAATGATAAATCATACATATATATTGCATGTGAAAACTTGCTTACAAATAATATAATAGTACTTATTTGAAAATAAATCAGAACAACATTACTATGTCATTTGTCTTAGAATTATGAATTAATTATGTTGTATTTCCTAATTTAAATGGATTCTTATTACTACTAATGCAGTGTAATAAAAATAAAAACTTATTACTCTCAAATTGGTTGTGCCATAAATACATTTTATTTAATGTGATGCATTATTCATGTAACCACTCATATAACATTTTTTATGCCTTTCCATCACATAATTTTTTATGTCATTTATCATATTTATTTTTTTTTTCTCTTTTAGTTGTACAATTTATCGTAACAAAAATATGATAGACCTTTGGGAGGAGGTGTCTTTTTGGACAAACGAGATTTGTAGTGATGCTTCAAAAAGTGTTGTTACACAATGAAATTGTAATTGTGAATAACTTCAAATTGTGAACCATCAAATGTGGAAGAGAGGTTGTAGTCTCCATTGTATATTAACAAGTATATGTGTGTAAATAGTTGTCATTGTGTACCATGAACATGGAAGGTCACACAAACTCATAATTAATAAAACTAAATGGGGGGTTTAAGTTGAGGAATCAGTCCTCAAAGCCTTTGCAGATGACAAAAAAAACTAGTACCTGATGGATTATTTAAGTGCAGGTTGGTGGACCTTGGGGATCATTGCCGCTAAGTCCAAGGAAATTTTGCATTAAGTGAACTTGGCAATCTTGAGCAAAGCGAGATAATACTGATCGATGAAATCCTACTACATACCGAGGTGAGAGCGTGCTTATGATAAATCATCTAACTTAAAGTAAAATAATTCCAATGAGTTACGAGGGTTCCAATAGCAGTAGATTTGTATGAGATAAAGTGTGAACTAACTAATTAATTTGAGATGTGTGGTATTTGAAAAAGAATAATGTAGGAGAATTATGTTTGTATTTGTGTTTTGATTGTTTGTGCTAGGTGGAGGACTCACATGCGTTTATTTCTTTTAGATGGTGACTAGTGTTATAGCATGACAACTTGTGATGGAATTGATTGACTAGTCTAAGCGCTAATGACGTGGAAAGAAAAAGTTCAAGAAAGGAGATTCTCTTATGATGCTTTATCAATTTCTAGTGAGAATATGAGAGTTAGATTTTATTCCGTTATTGCTTTGAGTTTTAGTCTTTTGTTGTTTAGAATATGACAAATTAGGTCTTTATTTTATATTATATTATTCTATTAAGAGGTGACTCGGATGTGTTACATTTTTTAATTTCAAGAATACTAATATGTATTGTATGGGTAAATTATAATGGTTCAATAATGGAAATGAGGATGTTTAAATGAATTTTTTATTATGTTTCAAAGATACCATTGGAAAAAAAATATTTTATTTAATTCATTTATTTAAAAATGATGTTTTTTAATATTTGTTTCTAGGTGTAATTATTATGAATATGCAAACTAAACTATTTTGTGGTATAAAGATTTACCGATTTATGTTTTTCAAGATATGTGATTTTATTAAAATTAACTTGTATTATCTGATGTTTTTAAACTAATGATAAGTTAACGAAAATAAATTATATATTGGAGATTTTCAAGTTATATGATGTTATATGAAAACTAAAAAGGTGAAAATAAATTCTTTATATAATTAAGGTTTGTTTTCAATTGTCAAAGTTTTTGAATTATTTCACAAATTTTTAAAATAGTAAGAAAATTCATTTTAGTAATTAAGGTTGTTACAAATTGTGTTTGAACACCAACTAAGAAGGTTATTTGTTACTTTATTGGTAATGAACTTAAAGTCAAAACCTTTATTTGTATGGAATACTACATGGAAGTTGTCGAGTGATGGAATCCTTTAAGAAATAAGGAATACATTATATATTTCAAATATTATTCATTAATCAAATTACACTATATATTTTGGCCTTTATAATTTATTTCATATTTAATTTATTTTTACTATTTCTATTTTATATTTATAATTTGATAAATGTTAATTTCATATACAAATCTTCAAATACTTGAAGAAGATTTGAAGAATTTATGTTTGGTCGAATTAGACAAATTGCTTTTAATGAATAACATATCTCTTAAGGATTTTGATTAATTGTCTTCTCTATATTACAATAATGATCATGATTATCATACACAAATTGCTAATTGATTAATGAAATTATGATAAAGAAGAGTAAATGTGAATTATTTGTCTTTTTTGAGTTCATTAACATCATAACAAAGAATTGTCTATGACAAAATTATGACAGCCATTATGTTGAATTTTGACAATTTTTCTTCTAATATGGATATAGTGAAATTAGGAAAATGCATGTTTGAAAAACATTATTTGCATGTATAAGATCAAAAGGTATGATTGTTTTAAACATAACTTCTAGTGGATTTGCTTCTTTACTTTTTTCAGGAGGTGAGATTGTGTATTCATTGTTTTACATCCCATTAATTATAAATAAAGATTATACTGGCAATATAAAACAAAGAAGTCTTAAAGTTAAATTATTGTTATATGCAAATTTGATAATTAAGAATGAAGTTATTATGTTAAAAAAGATGTGTTTTAAGGTTGTTGATTAGACTCTAAAAGATAATGAGATTGAAAAATGAAGAAAACTTGAATAAACCATTTAGAGGAAAAACTAGACATGACATAATGTCAATTGTAGTAAATTCATCATCATTGTAAAACAATTGCAAAGTTTTAAAATTCATCACCATTATAGTTGCCCAATTAATAATCAAAACTAACAAATTAATTGATTTTGTTCAAAGTTAATTGCTAAAAATAGTACAATTATTACTAACAAAAATATTATTTCATGTTTATTTGACAATTTGACAATATTTTAATTGGTTTTGTCATTAATTGCAATGTTTAATTTAATATTGTGCTAAAATTGATTCTATCATGGATTAATTTGATAGTGTTTTAATTGATCCCATTAATATTTTAATTTTAACCATTCATTTATTATTATTTTTTAGTCTTTTTAATTCTAACAAATTTTAATCAATATTTAATTTTAAATTAGGTTAATTTACTTATGAAACATATAGATTTGCATAGTCATATACATTATTATCTTTCATCTACCTTTTTACTTTATAATTTCTCATTTAGGTATATATGTAAATATGCAAATAAGGATAATAACAAATTTACATAACATGACTGTTCATTAAGAAGTGAATTGAGAATAAATTTAAAAAATGAAAATAGTAAAATATTCAATATGTAACCATAACCTTAGCAATGCATTAAGAAACAAAAGTTTAATAAAATAACAAACAATATAGTGAAAAACATATTTTACTTTAATTTCAATACAAATTTATATTGTTTGAGGATTTATATTTATATTTATTTATTTGAAAATAACATAAAAAATAATAAATAAAAATTATTTTTAAAATGAATTATAATTTGTTAATATTTTTTAAAAAATACTTTAATAAACTAATCATTTCAACATCATTTAAAGATTATATTCAAGTAAAAAATACATAATGCAATCAGTCCCTTCAATTGATTTATTTTTTAAATGATATTTGTAATGAATAATTACTATAAATATAAGACAAAAATTATAAACATCATATATTTAAACAACAATATTGAAAAAATAATTTATTCAATGTTGTATTTGTAAATGTATGTTATCTTTATTTAAGTATATTTAATTCAGTAAATTAATTTTAAAAAATTTCTTGAATCGTTTATATAACTAATATTATAATAAAATGATTTTAATATCGATCATTTTATTTTTATATAAAATTAGCTCATTAATAAAAATTGAATCTTATTTACAATAAAATATGATTTAAAACTTTATTTTTAACAAAATAATTAGTTAATTATATTAGATGAATAATTGTTATATTAAAAGTAATACAATTATTTAAATTTATAAGAGTAAAGTATTTATATGTCAATAATCAAATTAATATAGTAACATACTAATAAATTATATAAGTTGAAGTATAAATTTGTTATCAGAGAACTTTTATATTGATAAATTGAAGTATAAGAGTAAAGTATTTATATTGATAAAAGATGAAGGTTTAAATGAGTGATTCCTAAATTAAAACTACCAATACTTTATGTTGTAAAAAATCGAAAAAAAACAAGATCTTTAATCTTAATTTCACAAAAAAAGGTAAAACTCTGAAAAAAATTTAATGACATGATAAAATCAATAAAATATTTGAAAATATCAATTTTTTATGAGTTTGTTTTAAGATTTAGCATGTAAATTAAAGTAAATAATAAAGCTCGAATAAATTTAATCAGTCAATTATTTGAGTGATATTCTCTTTTTTATTTCCTTATTATTATTTAATAGAAATAAAAATTCAAATGATAAAATTTAAATAAAAATATTTTTAATTCATATTGATATTTAAGTGATGTTAATATATGTATGTTTATTTTTCTAATTTGTATTTATGTATATTTATAAAATTAGTAATGTATAAAAAATGTAATTTATATATTTAAAATAGTATAAGACATTAATTTATAAAGTATTTAAATATGTGTTAAAATTTATGTCTATCAATAAAAAAAG
>JAMLFT010001284.1:0-31916 GCA_026544285.1 Pachyrhizus erosus
AAGATAATTATATATAATTTTTTCAATAAATTATATTTTTAAATTCTTATATATTTAAAATAATTAATAATATTAAATTAATTAATAAAAAAATTATCATAATTTAACAAAACAATTATATATAAATATCATATTAAATTATTTAATAATATAATAATTTATTAAATTAACAATATCATTACTATATCATCATTTAAATGAAAACATAATTAAAATCAATACAAAGGAGACAAAAAAAAAAACACTCACAGAGACCCAAGTCACAACATCACCACATAACCTCACCAGATCGTGCACTAACATCTACCAACACACAACAAGCCATATCAAATCCAGGATTGTGCACTCATCACGACACTGTGTTGTCCTCGACTCTCTATTGCAGGTGTGCATTACCAATCGTGGCTGAGGTTTCATTTCTCTTTTTAATATTCAATGTTTGGTTAAAATAGATGGTGGGTGTGTTAATGTGTCGAGTTCTATTTTGCATTTCTTTGCTCTGTTTGTGCAAACGTTAATCGGTTTCATCACATGTTTTCGCTTCCTCATCTGCTTATTTCCACTTCCATTTATTCAATTTATTTAGCTCCTAATTTCTTGTTTATCTCTGAATCTGTGTATCAATTTTGGATTTGTATACGTCCAACCTGATTTGTATTTTGTGTTTAATCCATGTGTCTTGGTAAGTAAATGAATTCATTCAAATCTGTTATGTTTTCTATTTTGAATCTCTTTTTACAGTTTGATGTGTCAATTCCTATTGGATATAGCAGTTATATTTTTGACGTTTTTCTTAGTTGTGAGCACACCGATTTGCTTTCGTAGAAGATATTTGTGCATTAGTCTATGTTTTATCCTGGTGTTCCTAAATGATATGTTTGTTATTACCATGTGGTTTATCTCTTTTCGCATGTGATTCAACTATAGTCATGGAAGGAAGCCAAGAACAAATACGATTCCTGTCTTTCAAACATAATCTTAAACGTGGAAACCAGTTCTTGTTATTATGTACATAACTTAAGCATATTCTTTTAAAATAATTTTTTTACTGACAAATAGCATTGTTGTGTGAATGTCTCAATCATAAAACACATAAACAAACCATACATAATTAAAGAACAGGTAAATGAAGATGATTAAATTCTTACCTGATGCACAGACTTCCAGTTGGTATAATGGAGCAAAATATCAATTTCTGTTGAGCACAACAACGGAACAAAAAAGACTATTTGCGTAATGTCATAAAGGTTTTAGACATTAACAAGTTTAGAATTTTTTACATATAAAAATATTAAGTGTTTTATTATTTAGGGATTGAGTAGTTTAGATTGGGTTGGTTTTAGTCAGTTTTAGTCAATTTTTTTAACTAAATTAAATAAAAGTAGGTTGAATTAGATTTGATGTATCTTTGTTACTTTTGCAATTTAGTTCAACCAAATTCAACTCAACTTTAATTGGATTAGATTATGTAGAGTTGAGTTATCAGATGAAGTTATTAAAAAAATTGTCATTTTAGCTTTTTAATATAGTATTAATTATTTTTTTTCATTTGTATCCTAAATATTTTTAATATTACTATCGTCTTATATTATATTAAGTAAAAGTAATAAAAACTAAAGTTAATTTAGTAAAATTGTTACTTTTTTTCATCTATTAAATAAATTTGTTTACTTCGTGTAAAAAAAGTAGGATATTAATTATAATAAGACAGATCGAGTGTGAGATATTTTTGAAACTAATATTTTTAAAATTTATTTTATAATTACTCTTAAAAATGGGTAAAAATAGAAAGTCAAACATAATCTCCAATTATATTCATATGATAAATCATAAATATACAACTTGTTTAAGTAATAATTCATTCATAATTATAAACATATGCTTGTTTAACCACTCACAATATTAGTAAAACATATTATTATTTTATAATTCATGATACTTGAATCAACATGAATCATAAAAATATAAATAATTAAAATAATCATAAAAAGAAAAAAGAATTCAACCAATCAAGGCATTAGTAAAAAAAAATAATATGTTTTGTTCAATGTTTAATGTATATTAATTCAAGTTAGGTTGGATTGGATTTGGTCGAATTTAAAATTTAAAATTTGTGATTCAATTTAATTCTAATTGACTTCATTAAAATAAATTCAATTTAATGACCCAATCCAACCCAAAATTTTTAAATTGGGTTGGATTGAGTTAAATGTGATTGTAAGTTGAATAGAATTTGCTTGCACTCCTAATTTTATTGAACACGCTTGTTCATATAAAATACAGGTAAAATATAAAAATTAACAAATTAAGTTTTTATTTTATTTTAAAAATTATTTAATTAATATTAATAATAAATATAAATTAAAATATAGATATAGATATTTTAAGTTTTTTCTTGAAAAATTAGTTTAAAAGATGAAAGTTGGTTTTTGAAGATTTAAAAATTTCTAATTATGTGTAACATCCCAAATTTTTGATATAATATATATACATTCCTAGAATTAATTCTCTCTTCATTTATAGTTTAGTTTACTTAAAGATTTAGGAATTTAATTTCTAGAAGGGAAAAACCAACTAATAAATATTGCCAAGTAGAGAAAGAAAAGAAAATCATGACTTATATGAAATTAAAATTTTAAAAATAAAATAAAAATAGAAAGTATACGTTTATTCCCAAATAGAAACTAATTAATAAGGTTCTAATAATAAAAATTAAGAGAAGGAACGGATAAATTAAAATAAAATCAAAATATAATTTTTAGAAATTAAAAATTAATTTTAAGGAATTAAATAAATTAAATAAATATTATTGATGAAATAAATAAATTTTTATAAAATAAAATGAATAATTAAGAAAAGAAAGTTCAATCAATAGAAGAAAATATAATTAAGTTTTTAGGATTTTTGAATGAATTTAAAAATATAAAACAAAATTATTAAAATTCAAAAACAGAAATTTTTTTGGAGAAAATAAAAAAAAGAAAGGAAAATAAAAAGAGAAAGAGAAGAAGGATTGGAAAAACAGAGCCAGGGGTTAAACCTTGATTCTGAGGTAGAGAGAGAGAGTGGAAAGCGCATTACCAACTCAGCTACCCACGTGGAGTAGTATTAAAACACAACAATAATTATAAGTTATAAAAACGCTAGGTTAAAATGATAAAAATAAAACGCGAAGAGAAAAAAAGGCTTGGGGCAGGTGCAAAGGAAGGGATGCAAGGGTTGAAGAGGATTTTGGTAAGCAGGGGTTGCCATTTGATTATTAGGC
This sequence comes from Pachyrhizus erosus, assembly GCA_026544285.1. Lineage (NCBI taxonomy): Eukaryota > Viridiplantae > Streptophyta > Magnoliopsida > Fabales > Fabaceae > Pachyrhizus > Pachyrhizus erosus. Next base: position 3,266 of record JAMLFT010001284.1, read on the forward strand.
TCATCGCTGTTATTTTTTTGAATTAAAATTTGTATGACCCTTTCTAAAAATTGTTTGTCGCCATTGCAGTAGCTTCGTCATCTTCAACCTCGGGTCGATTTTCTTAAAACTACAAACTCTGCACCTTCCATTCCAATGCCTTGCTAGCCGCCTACCCACCACCACCTAGCCTAGGGAATGTTTCAACATGAAGCAAGGAAGCTATGAACGCCCATTAAAGGAAGATTGAATTCAAATTCAAGAGGAAAAATTGAGAGCTTCGTCCCCAAAATTCTCCTTAGTTTTTCCCTCTCATTAATTCATATTTATCCCATTAGCTTCGCAATCAATACATGGAAATTTATGCCCAAAAAATTTAAAGGATTACTCAAAGAATCGAAGATTAGCAACTTTAGTGGAGAGTCGTCGTAGGCTTCGTTGGAAAACTCCATTAAGGTAGGAGGAGTCATTTTTCTTTCAATTTCTGATTTTTAATTTCTATGGCACAACTACTCAACCAAACCTTGGAAATAAGTTTAGAAGGTAGCCCTACCTTTGAATATAGGTAGAAAAGTAATTCTACCTAGAAAAGTTATTAAAAATTAATTTATTTTCTAAAATTCCAAAAGTACCCCTAGGAAAGAAAAATTGAAAATTAACCCTATTATATCAATAACTTTAAGGAGAAAACTGTCAAGACATGTTGGGGGAATAAACCTAAGATATTTTCATCACTTTAGAATGTTGAAAAACCTAAGAAATAAATTATTATTTTCAAAATGACCAAAATATCCTTCTTAAGAAATTCTTGAAAAACATCCCCTTTCAGTAAAATTTCAAAACCAAGACTAATAGAAACCCAAAAACCTCCTATATCTATTTATTTCCCAGAAACTTAAAATAACGAAAGAATTGTGGAATGAATAGAGTAAAATGATCATTTGGCCCTGCCAAGTTGAATGAACCTAATTTATATTATTGATTTTGTGATTTTTATTATGCATTTAATTATGTTAGATTGATAATATAAATGTGATCTCATACCTTCACTATGAGTGGAAAGTAAATATTCATGACAAACTGTCCATTTGAGATAGTAACAACTTTAGGATAGTTGATGAACTGAGAAATACTCAAACAATGAATGCAAAACCTAGAAGGATGGTGATAAATATGTATTCTTAAATTTCTAATCAATACCAAGATGAGAGAGATAATGGAGATGGAAGAGGATATAAGGAAGAAAGAATAAACTGAAAAACCCTAACGAGTGAGAACCAAGAATGGAGAATGCAATGGTTGACTACGAAGGTACTTGAGGAATGTACGAAGGCTCTAATGAGACCTTGGGGTAAGATAAGGTGTCAAGTTGTGTACCGCTCGAAGTAAAGACGATGTCATAGAACCAGCTTGGCGTCCCTGGCAAAGCAGAACATTACCAAGATCCATTTGAGAGTATCTTGACCAAGTATTAGGCAGCATATATATTCTTGATCATCAATCAAAGATTGCAACTTGGATTATTAATGATACGCTTGCATAAGCCCTCCTAGAGTTAATAGTATTGGAGGCTATGAAGGACCATAAAATGAGTAGTATTCCCAGTTATGCACGTACAATAAGATGAGTGATTACGATTAGATAAAACACCCATATTATATGTGGGTACCCAAGGATTGATGACTCACTCCTACACCCCCCATCTTTCAAAATTAAAAATGACAAATGAATTCCAACCACTATTTCATCTGACAATCCTGCCTTTAGATGGAAGATGGACCTACGATAAGGTCCAAGGTGATGACACTTTTGTGGTATAGGTTCACTTTGCTTTCAGAGTTGCCTCTTTTGTAGTCCCCTGACAATTCCATCATGTAGATCTACTAGTAATCTTATCACAAACCCTGCCACCAAGATTCACTGGAGTCCCATCTATACGAAGATGAACACAGACTCCTCAACCTCCACAATCTTCTATGGGATCAGTACAAGCTAATAATCTAGGTAGAGGAGGAAACTCCACAAAAGAGGAAGATCCTTATAAGAGATCTAACTAGATCATATTAATCCTGAAAACTTATTAAGAAATATTTTTTTTTTAGTATTAAGGATATTGTAATGATGTAATGATAATAAGTTGTATAACATAATCTACCTTGTATAATTAAGAACTTGAAATAGATGACATGTGAAATATTACATTCTTGTTAAATTGTAATTTTCTAGATGAGTTGAATTTTGAATATTAACTGCGCTAAAACTTTTTTAATATAATCTCTTATTCATTAGAAATAAATAAAAAGGAACGTTACATTTGCATATTGATGGTAATTGACAAAAAAAGGATATTGATTACAAAATTAAAGGAGATGAATAGAAGTTTCCTTTAATTATTAAATAATGAACTAAAGAAAAATACTAAATTTAGTTTAACATGAAAATTCTGCAAAATTTAAAGGAAAAACTTCTAGTTAATATAAATTAAAATAAGATTGTTCAAAGGTTTGTTTTTTTTTTTTAAAATACAAAGGTTGTTGTTATATAGTAGGAGGATTCGAATTTAATGTATTGGTTGGATGTTTCTAATGAGTGAAATAACAATGATTAAAGCAAAGAAATGCAATATTATTTTGATTTCTTATTTATATTTTTTATTTCAGTTTAATTTTTTAAATTTATAATTTTTTATTAATTTTTTTGTTAGATCATCTTGATTCTTTTTTATTAATTTTTGACAATTTCATCAATTTAATGATACATGAAGATGACAAACAAATAACACAACAAATATACGTTTGTCACGTCAAATAAAATAGAAACTGTTAATATTACAAACTAAGACAACAATCAATTTGATTTGACAAAAAAACATTTTAAGAGACAAAAATAAAACCTTTTAGACTTATGAAGATCAAGCTAAAAATATAAATTAGAAAACAAAATTCTATTTTAACCTAACTAATATAAGTTTAGAAAATGTTGACAAGAAATCCATAACACGAGAAAAAAAGTGATGGGTAATTTTTACTACCTCTACCACATGTAATGCCCCAAACACTGATGAGGAAGTGAGGGCAACAACGATGCTTCTGCTTGGAAGAGTCGAAATAACATGGTATTGGATTTCCACAACTTTCCCCACAAGCGAAATCCATCCATGAAATCTCAAGTCCATATGACTGTCGGGTGCATATCAGTGCAAGAAAATTTATCAGTGTCCAAACCCCACCAAGATGTGAGAGCAACCAACTTAAAATCTTATACTTTAAAGTCACCAGCAATAGCCTACATATAGCCACCTTTGGAGTGCCAATTAATGCAGGGAGCAGTATCCATGTACTTAGGATTATCAGTCACTGGATTGGTACAGTTCAAGAAAACTACATGCTGGAAAAGAACATGCTGAAATCCTGGGGTAATCATAAGTATTACTGAAATTGGATCTTGACATGGAATAGCAAGCAAGGAAGGAGCAATTTGGATGTTGAAATCCTGGATCCACCACTCGGATTGTGAAATTATCGAAATTGATAGCCTCCACGTGATATTTTCTCCAGTACAAATTTAACACCGTGACATTATTTTCACAAGCCAGCTCATGTCTGTTGCCACCGCAGGGCTTTGGGTCGCCTTTTAGTCGAAATGGTTTTCTAATGCTGATGATTTTGCCACAAGAAGAAGAGGGACATGCATGCTCTTGCTCTTTGGTAGCACAAATTTGCTGTAGTACAAACAGCAGGATCATCAATAATGCTCTCTCTCCATATACCGCACAAACTCTTTCTCATTGAAGTTGGAGTGCATACAAATCAAAGTTGGTATGTAAAACATAGTTGAACATAGATACCAGACCACATTTAATAGAATCTTTTTTCTTAATTACATTTTTTTCATTAATAAAATACGAATCCGAAATCTTATTTAAAATAACTGAATCTGACCACTCTAATCAACAATTTCTCAGTAATATTTTGTCCTTCTTGAATTTTTATAATATTTTTAAATCTTCATAAATTATTTTATTTTATTTTTAATTTTATAATTGATTTTAACTAATGAGTAATAATATGATAAACATAAACCGTCAGCTAACTGAGAAACTGTTTCACACAGTATCACAGACTTTTTCTCTCATTTTCTTTTAAGAAGTTTCCAACTGTTATCGTGGGTTCCGTTCTTTTGAGGCTGTTGGTCATTGCCCACTTTAAGATCGCCTGCTACTTTAGAAAGAAAGAAGGCCAAGCAAGCAAGAGTGGAAAAGTTTATAGAGAATTACAGATTGGAAAAACCTACGAGATTTATTTACACTGATGTCAAAAGAATTACGAGTAATATGATTTATTAGATAATTATTGTAAAAATTAATAAATTTATTATTTATTGTAATTTATGATTGAGAAACTGTATAAGACTATTTCAAATGTGAATATATATATAATTTACTTTTTTTATTTCATTTATGCATTAACTTAGTCACGTACCTATTTCTTGGAACAAACTTTAGTTATTAATTTATTATCACAGATACTATTCATTAGTCTTTGGCTCGCCTTTTCTGTAGTCTTATGTATAAAAGGTAAAAGACAATGTGAATGGAAACAATTCCACACGCTATACCCTAAAGTTTACCACGCCTTTGGAAACAATTTATTCGAAATTTACCTACCATTAAAGTATGTTCCACGAAGCTTAATGCATGTTTAAATTTCGAAGAATTTGTAAGATTGTCTTATATATGTATATCTCTAAGTGTCACTCTGTCACTTTCACTGTCATCATTGTTTGGGGAGATTATTATTTGGCTTTTATATGCGCGGACCTTGATCTTAATTGATAGGTAGCTAAATGAAACTGAACAAATCATATAGCAAATTCTAGTTATTTTGTAAAGCAGAAATTGATAATTATTCTCCAGCTTATAGGTTGAAATTGTTGGATTATAGATGCAGTAAAAAGCTTATTAGTGTTGTCGTCAAGTAGTTTGTGTTGTCATGGCTTGCTGTTATGTGTGCTTCTTTTGTCATGGCCTGCTGTCATGTTTTTTGATGTCTTGGCTTGCTGTCATGCTGTTTTGCTATTATAGTTTGCTGTCAGGTATATTGGCTTAGTTGATACATATTTAAATGGTATAGTTTTGTGTGTAAATGCCCATAGTAGGTGTTAAGTTGATGTGGGAATTTACTAGGGTAGAAGGCAGGACATTATGAATATGGGTTGGGTACCCCTTTTACCCATTTATAAAATATTTTTATTTGCTGATAAAAAAAAAAGAAATAAAGCAGTAAAAAACTTATTTATAATTCTGAAATATTATTTTTCATTTTACATACAACTTAATTTGGTCTATATAGTCCACAACGTGGCCTGTGACACCTCTAATTACTCTATTATAACTAACTTAATTAAATCAATAATGAAATAGATTAATCGATCAACATTTGAGTATACTAATGTATTTAAGGATTTCTACTATGTTAAAAACGGTTTCGAAAATCCAAGCATCCATATATATATATATATATACACACACATTTTGATTCTTATATTCGGGAAACATGAGTAAGTAAAGAAATTATTTTTTCTCTAGTTCCATAAGAATTATGTGAAAAATTTAAAAAATATATATCGCTTAAATTTAAAATAAAATAGTGTAATAAAACATAGATGTAGTAAATCATAAACAATATAAATAAAATTATATCTCAATCGTAAATAGAATAAATTTATCAATACATTTATAATTTAATTGTCACTAGAACAATAATAAATAAATAGAGTGTCAATATACAAATTAGGAAATTTACCAAGAAGAATAAAGTTGTTCAAAAAGGGATTTACAAAAGAATGACCTAGTTTATTAGTTAGTAGTATCCTAGTCAAAGCCGCAAAAGTAAATCCTTACTATACATTTGGTGACCTATACATCCTCGTCTTCGTCTACACAAACCCCTTGAATGGACTCTCCTCCTCTCAAAAGACTCCTCCATTTGCTCCTCATCTACAACCTCTATGAGACTCGACTCCATTGCAAAAGTAGAAGCTGTTTGAGCCACACTCTAGTTGATGGGATGTCTTGGTAAAAGAAATCCACACATGGTGCATGGATCAAAAGAGGGAAATGTCAAATCTAGGATAACACTGATAGAATAGGGGGCATTAGTGGAAAGCCCAATTGTATATGGGAGCAAGAACCTGTGTCAGGATGATTGGAAGGTCTACATGTATTGGTCTCCTATGTGAGGTATCCTTTAGTAGTAGAAAAGTAGAAGGTATTAAGCTAGTGAAAATGTCCTCCTCAAATAATGGGTTGTGAACCCATTACCCCTCTATAGGCTGAATTGCTAGACAGAAGATCAGACAATAAAACCTCACCACTTTGATATAAATAAAAGGATGTAAGAAATGAGTCTTTCGTCTTCTTTGAAGTCATACAAACATACATAATATGCACACTCACTCATTCTCATTCCTTACCGTAATGTCTTAATTGCTTCACTAATTTTGTAATTTGGGTCCTCAATGCCTGTTGAACCACAAAGTCACAAAGGATTTACATGTCGTTTAGTCATAATCATTGTTTGCTTTTGGATGACTATTAGGAGAACATATTCATAATTAGGATACTCTTGACCAACTATAATAATGCTCCGTATTTGTCGAGGATGCCAAATTGGTCATGTAAGTCCCTCAATCCTTAGAGTTGCTACAACCTGACACCTCATACTACCCTCTAGGACTCTTAGAGCCTATGAATATTCCTCACGTACCATACTGTACTCAACCCACGCAATCTCTAATCTTAATTTTGTCTCACATGATCTCTAGCATATTGATTGAAAACCACCTCCATCATCATCATGATCGAATCTCAAATCAATTTTGGTACCAACACGATGACTTTCACAAGACCAGTATCTCACCTTCATAAGTTATCACATCAACAAGGTCATCGTGTCGTATTCTCATCATCACAATTTTAGATTTTCAAGCCTCTAGCATTTTCTCTAATTCAAGCATCAAGCCTCAAGTCCTAAGACCACAAGCCCTTTGGCCTTACATTAATTCATAATTCACGAGACTTGTTGCTCACCAATTCTTGTTGCTACTTTCATTCGTTTGTCTATCAATTCCACCTTATTCGTTCTACTTGCAAAATAATGATACACTACTCATCACTATTTCTAGAGACAACAACTAATATCTCATCCTTCGAGATTCATAGTCACAACAACAAGTTATTTACAACTATGTCTAGAGTGATACAACTCACGATGTTGGTCTATACTCTATAATAATCAACTTAAACACACAATATCATCTGACAACTTATCAAGAGGTCTATGTCTTAATTAACTTTTATATCTCCTATAGATTATCTAATTTAAATTGTGTATGAGGATTCTTAGAGGACTTCTCAAGATTTTAATCTATCATTCACTCATCATGTCTCCTCAAATATCATGAGATTCAATCCTCCTTATTAAAGGATCGTCAAATTTTTGAATTTATTTTTCGTCGTATTTTAATTGTATTGTCAAATTTAAATTACTTGAAATTAGTACTGTTAACACTTCGAATTCTTCACAATTAATATAATTAAGTTCTTATTACTTAATTCTTCTTTACTCATTGTGTCTTATTTTTTGCAAACTCATGTTATAGGATTTATATTAATATCCCGTGTAAACACGTATACGCATTAAAAAAATATTTATAACTCGATCAATCGGAATCAAAATACGCAAAATTTTTATAGAAAAGTTGCTTAAACCTATGGGAATTAAAATCAATCATCGTTTAAATTTTATGGTAATGTTAAAAAGCATTTCCAGATTTTTTTTAAAAATTTGTCATTACACATTTTTCGCACATCGTATCATTCACAAAAGTGTTTCTATTGTTTAAATAACTTAATTTTCTATCAAAATAATCAGATTTTTAATAAAAATAAATTTCTATTTAGTGCAGTTCAAAATTTCTTATTTCAGCATATAAAATGGTGTTATTTTTTTAAACATGTCATTTATATCTCAATTTAAATACAAATTGAATGAAACTTCTTTCGTTATTCCAATAACATAATTTTCTAACTAACTAACTAGATTTCTTATCAAAATAAGTTCCTAATAAATACAGTTCAAAATCTCTTGTTTTAACACATAAAAATGATATTGTTTTCTTATAAACATATGTTCTTCCTCAATTTAAATTCAAATTAAATGAAACTTTTACCATTGTTTAAATAACTTCATTTTCTATCAAAACAACTAGATTTCTCATCCAAATAATTTTCCAATAAATACAGTTTTGAATTTTCGTTCTATCATATACAAATTTCAAAAATAGGAGATTTACTTAGCTTTGGAAGCAATAAGTTCTTTTTTATTTGCCCAATCTAAACTAAGTTGATTCCTTATTATCCCCTTACATTTTAAAACTCATTTTGACACTAAAACACAATCACAATAATTTAATTAAACAATTGTTACAGCTGAAAAATAGTTTCACATTTTTGTAAAAAAGCCCCTTAAAAAATATTTATAACTTCGTGATACTTGCTTCAAACATCACCAAACTTCACCCAACTGTTAATCATATATATTAGGACTTATTCTAATTAATTTCAAGTCATTTAAGCTACTGTCCCTGTCCCAATAAATTCATCAATTTACTTTTTTTTAGTGACCAGAAAAATGTCCAAAATAGAGGAAATTAATTCGAACTGTGTCCAATTTATATCTATGGCTTACCCACCCACCCATTCCTAAGTGTTTTAATGCTTCAATGCACAACTGAATACACCATGATTATTCACAAAACTCGTTCAGCTATCACACCATACAGAAAACGTGATTTAAGTAATATCCAAACCTCTGTTTTTCACTGGTAAAACAGAGAGCTACCAGCTAGTTTTTAACACATTTAAAGCCTCTTTTTAAGTCTGCAAACAGAATATAACAAGCCATAAATCCTAAAAAGTAATATACATTCTTACACAATAAATATAAGCAATAAAATGAAATAAAAACTACACAACAACAAGAGGAATATGATGCACCAAAACAACCAAATATAAACTATTTTAAAAAGATTTTGGGGAGCAGTAGAAAACATCATTCAAACAGTTAGTAAAAGGGTTCTTTTGCCTTAAAGAATCAAGTAAGAAAATTACTTGAGATTGTTAGAGAGACTCCTTTTTACCTAGTTAAAGGTTAACGAAATTTACTGTAGTTGGGGAGAGGAAGTTGGTGCATTCCTTACTGTCCTACGTTGGCTTCCAACAGCTGGCATCAATTTATTGGGAAGCAAGGAGAGGGAACACAAGAAGGAGAGAAGGTTTGGAGGCTAAGATGTGAGGTTTGGGGAGAGGGAGTGACCAAGAGAAGCAAGCAACAGAAAAAAAAAAAAAAACTATTGCAATGAAAGGGCTGGCAGCTATGAGTTATGGTTGTTAGGGAGCCCTTAAGTCGCCCTTTTAAGGGGTCCCATTCTAGGTCTTTGACTTTGGTTAACCTTAAGTTTAACTCCCTTAATTAGCTCCTAATTAGGATTAGACTTTAAGTTATTTTAGTTAATTAAAGTCTATAGTTTCTAAACACTCTAAGCAAACATTTAGTTTGTTAAAAATAATTTAAATTTAGTCAAAATTAATTAAATTAATTTTTCTAGTTAAATCTAAACTTTTTCTCTCTAAATTTTATGAGACTTTGTTTATCACTAAACTATTCTAATTTTATTTTTCTAGGTGTAATTTGCATTTATTTCTAATTAGACAATTAAATATTGCACATATAGATATTAAGTAGAGATATTACTTAACTCTAATTAGTGAAATTTCTAATTAAATAAAATTGAGGGTGTTACGACTCTCACCTTAAATGAAAATTTTGTCCTCAAAATTTGTTCCTTTAAATAAATGAGGATAATGACTCCATCATCTTGTTTTCTAGTACCGAAGTTGCATTGCCTTTGTTAGTTGCGTTCTATATGACTTTGACTAGTTTGATGCTTTTATCCCTTAACTGTTTTATTCGCTAGTTGCTAATTTTTACGGGCATCACATCTTAAATCAAGTTATCTCTTGCTTGTACATTATTATATGCAATCACATGAGAAGGGTCAAGGATATACTATTATAGTTGAGACACATGGAATACATTGTGTAAGTTTGACAGGCTCGAGGGTAAGGCTATTTGATAAGCAACAAGGCCAATTTTTATCAAGATTTGGTGAGGACCAATGAACTTTGGTGTGAGTTTTTGAGATTTTAAAGCTCTACCTACTCTAGTCGTGGACTTCACTTTCAAAAATACATGTTATCTTGATTGAAATTCCAATGGGTTTCTTTTTGTTTTTGTGGTAAATCTTTTATTGAACTTATGTTACTTTCATCTTTTTTCTTATCATCTTCACCTTCTCCATTGTGTATTGCAACATCTCTGGTCCATATAGCGCTTCATAAGGCGTCATACCTATGCTTGAGTTAAAACTATTGTTGTAAGTGAGTTATACTAATGGTAGAAACTCATTCTAATTTCTTGTTAGTTTTAGCATACATGCCCTCAATAGGTCTTTAAGTGATTGTATTGTTGTCTCAGTTTGACCATTTGTTTGCAAATGATAAGTTAAACTAATTCCCAACCAACTTGTTAAGGCTTCTTGTAAGCTATCTCAAAATCTAGAGGTAAAATGAGAGTATTTATCAAACATTATGCAAGAAGGTACCCCATGTAACCTAACAATTTCCTTAAGGTATATTTAAGTTAATTTCTCCAAAGAATAACAAATATTTATAGGTAGGAAATGAGCAAAATTGGTCAATCTATCTACTATCACTCAAATGGCATCGTGTCCAGACATTGTCCTTAGTAATCTTGTCACCAGATCCATCAAAATGCTATCCCACTTCCATTCTGAAATATTTAAATGTTGTAGTTAACCAGATAGTTTCTGATGCACAAATTTTGCTTTCTAGCACATTAAGCATGCTGCTATAAATTTTACCACATCTTTCTTGAATCCTTGCCACAAAAAATTCTTCCTCAAGTCTTGATACATCTTAGTTGCACTAGGATGAAAACTAAGTTTACTTTTGTGGGTTTTCTTCAATATTATTGTTCTCATTTTGTCATTTTGAGTAATATAGATTCGTTCGTTGACTCGAATCACTTTATCTTAATCTTAACAAAAAAAAATTTCCTTACCTTCACCTATGATGTTCAACTTTCGTTGTAATAATTGATCCCCTAGTTATTCCACCTTAACCTACTTTAAAAACTCGTTAGTAATCTTCAACATCCTCAAATACAAGCTTGTTGGTCTCATCTTAACAACCAAGTTCAAATCTTTGAACTCATGGATTAATTCCATCTTTCTTACCATGATGGATGAGACATACAATGACCTCTTACCCAAATCATCTACTACCACATTTGCCTTTCCAGGATGATACGATAGTTCAAAGTCATAAACCTTTAAGAATTCCATTCTTTTTCTTTGTCGCATATTCAACTCCTTTTGATTAAATAGATATCTCAAACTCTTATGGTCACTGAACACTTCGAACCTTACTCCATAAAATCATGCCTCTATATCTTTAGTGCAAACACTACAACAACTAGTTCCAAATCGTGTGTTAGGTAGTTCACTTCATGAGGGCTTACCTGTCTTGATGCATACGCAACCACTTACCTTTCTTACATCACATGCATCATAATCCTTGTTATGAAGCATTGAAATACACCTTGAACTTCATTTCAAGGTCAGGCAACACGAATATGGGTTTTGTAGTTAGTCTCTTCTTCAACTCTTGGAAATCGTTATCACATGCCTCACTCTAGAAGAATGTTTATCCCTTAAGTGTTAGCTTGGTCAAGGGTAAGGCTAACTTGGAAAATCCTTCAATGAACTTCCTATAGTAGCCTACTAAGCTTAGGAAAATTTGTATCTCAATGATAGTAGTTGGTGGATTCCATTGCATCACTACCTCAATCTTTGTTGGATCCACTATAATTCTTTTACTTAACATTACATGCCCTAAAAAACTTACTTCATCTAACCAGAATTCACATTTTGAGAGTTTTACATACAGTTGTCACTCTGTTAGTATTTGTAGAATAGTCCTTAAGTGTTCAACATGCTCTATATGACTCTTAGAATAAACCAATATGTCATCAATGAATATCACTACAAACTTATCTAGGTACTCATGGAATATCCTGTTTTTGTATTCCATGAAAATGATGGGGCATTAGTCATAACAAACAACATCACCAAGTACTCGAAATGTCCAAACCGTGTCTTGAATGCCATCTTAGGAATGTCCTTCTTCTTCACTATGATTTAATGTTACCTTGATCGTAGTTGATCCTGAAGAACATTATTGCTCCTTTCAATAGATTCATGTGCTCATTAATAATTGGGAGTGAGTACTTATTCTTGATTATCACCTTGTTCAGTTGATGGTAGTTAGTGCACAAACACATCTTTCCATCCTTCTTTTTTACTAAAAGCACAAGCACTTCCTACAATGAAACACTAGGTCTCATAAACTTCTTTTTTGATAGCTCTTCCAGTTGATTCCTCATTCTGGGCAGTTCGACTGAAGACATCATATAAAGTGCTATCGATATAGGACTAGATTTTAGGATAAGATCTATGAAAAAATCCACTTCTTTTTTGGGTGGTAACTCCATCATGTCATTCGGGAAGACTCTGAAAAAATCACACATGATAGGGAGGTTATTGACATCCAGATCCACCTCCATTTTTGTAGAAAATAGAGTCACGTATAATTGAACATTTCTCCCCACTTTATTTCCAACATCGGTAATGCTAAAACTTGAAGACTCAACGACACTTTGATAGGTAGTTCCAAACACTAAGGCTTTATTGTCACAATTGAGAAAAACATGGTTTGAATACAACTAGTTCATTCTTAATACTACATCTAGACTAAATAAGGGTAAACAAATCAAATTGACTAAGAAAGTTCTACCTTTTATTAAAACAAAACAATTTAAGCATGCATAAGAAGTGACACAGGTTCAATAGAGGTTGTCATAGCTAGTTCATAAGGTCAAAAGGTTATGGACAATTCTAAGCATTTAGCATAGTCATGTGATATAAAAGAATGTGTTGAGCCCAAATCTATAGTACATCTAACAATTTATCACGTATAATGCACTTACCTCAAATTATTTCTAATGTCAGTAATGCTAAAACCTGAAGACTTAGCGATGCTTTGATTGGTAGTCCCAAAGACTAAGGTTTTATCATGACAATTGAGAACAACATGGTTTGAAGACAACCAGTTAATTACCAATACTACATCTAGATTAAAAAAGGGTAAACAAATCAAATTGACTAAGAAAATTCTACCTTCTATTGAAATAAAAAAATTTAAGAATGCATAAGAAGTAATCACAAGTTTGTTAGTAGAGGTTATCATAGCCAGTTCATAAGGTAAAAAGATTATGGGCAATTCTGAGCATTTAGCATAGTCAAGTGATATAGAAAAATGTGTTGCGCTCGAATCATATAATACATCTAATAACTTACCGCGTATAATGCATTTACCTCAAATAAGTTTGTTGGATGAAACAACTTTAAAGCCACTCATCGTGAACACTTTCCCCGTCATGCAAGGTTTTTCGATTGATTGGTTTGTAGTCATCTTGTTGGTTCTCTTAGTGTTGGTCATCTCCTTTTGTTGTGTCTAAAAATTCTTGACAATGTGTCTTCCTTTGCTTGCTTTGCTGTAATTGTGATAGGTAATCCTATTTTGAGGGAAATCCCTTAGATAGTGTGGTCCATTACAACGAAAATATTTCACTAAATTTCTCACATCAAGGTTGGATTACATGGTCACAAAGCTCCCAGTAGATTGATTCTTTTGGCCCGAACCATTGCCAATTTAATATGGTCTCATATAAGGCTTCTTCTTATGCCCAAATGTTCTCTTTTGGTGCCTTTGTTGACCTCCAAATTTCCATTGAGCTTGCCTTGCACTTGCATCCTCTTTATATTTTCTAAGCTTGCTCACTAGTGTAGGAAAATCAAGGATCTACAGATATCCCACCACCTGCTTGATGTCCAGTCGAAGTCCATTATCAAATTATAAGCGAATCGCATGGCTATCGTTTGCCCCAAAGTATGACCAAAATTCTAATTACTCATTAAATTTAGAATTTAGCAACATATTCTCCCACCATCATGTCTTGCTTTAATTTCAAGAATTCTTGAGCCTTACGCTTATGAAAGTTTTCAAGGAAATACTTGTCGAGAAATTTCTGCTTGAACATCTCCCATGGGATAACATCATCCACTCTTAGCATGATCGGTTGCGTAATGCGCCACTAATTCTCAACTTCTCCACCAAACATGAAGATGGCAAAGTTCACCTTATATTCCTCCAAACATGTCGTTACATTGAAGATCTTCTCAAACTCAGATAGCCAACTCTAAGCTCCTTTACGGTCAAAAGAACCATTGAACCTCAAAAGATTGTTCTTCTTAAAGATAGTTAATCCTTGATACTTAGTTGGTTCTTTGTCCCTATCTTGTACCAAGATCTTTAGAACCAGTCATTTGTTATAGAAGTTGTTGGGTGTTATTGTTAGGGGGTCTTCCAACCATCTTGCCTGAAAAATCACCCACAATTAATTTTCACTATTGTGTATTATGAATTCTAACTTGCTCGTACTATGGGTTATAGTGGACACACAAACACACACAACAAATAATTTACATCTGACATTGCTATTTAACATGAGCAATGTCATATCGAAATAATTTGTTCAGATAATCATCACATGCGATTGATGTGCCATCACACAATCAATGTGACATTACCTTCTGACTAATGCAAGATTCACACAAGTTCACATACTACACACATGGTTAAGTCCATACCCTAGTCTTGATAGATCGAACTACTCTGATACCAACTAATTGTTACACCTCAAATTATTCCATTATAATTAATTTAGTTAAATATATAATGAAATAGATTAAACGATCAACATTTAAGTATACTAATGTATTTAAGCATTTCTATTAAACTAAACAACATTGAAAATGGTTTTGAAAATCCAAAGGTCCATATATATGTATATAGATATATACATTTTATTTCTTATATACGGGAAACATCAATAAGTAAATAATTTTCTTTTCAACAGTTCAATAAGAATCATGCGAATAATTCAATATATATATATATATATATATGAAATAGTGAAACACAACATAGGCATAGTAAATCATCAATAATATAAATAAAATTACATCTCAGTTATAAACAGAATAAATCCATTAGTGCATTCATAATTCAATTATTGCCAAAAAAAAAATAGTCAACAAGTACAATGTCAATATACAAACCAAGAAATTTATCACAAAGAATAGTTTTTCAAAAAGGGATTTACATTGCTCATTTACAAAACCTAGTCTACCAATTAGTAGTATCCTAGTAAAAGCAACAAAAGTAAATCCTAAATATACACCCTGTGACCTGTACACCTTCATCTTTGTCTACATAGACCTCCTCTCACAGGGATCCTTCTCTTCCTTAAAAGACTCCTCCATCTATTTCTCATCTACACCCTCCATGGGACTTAACTCCTCCATAGAAGTCGAAGTCCTTTGAGCCACACTTCAATCAATGGGATGTCCTAGTAGAAGAAATCCACACATTATGTGTGGATCAAAATAGGGAAATGTTGAATATGGGATAACACTCATAGGGGCGGGACATCATTGGAAAGCCCAACTACATCTATTGTTGTTGACAAGTCAAGAAGGATGGATCATGAAGATGTAGGGGGAAGAGTTAGTGCATGAACATATTTGGGAGTAGGAACTTGTGTTAGGATGACCAAAAGGTTTACATGTACTAACCTTCCTTGTGAGGTATCCTCTAGTGGCAAAAAAGTAAAACACACTAAGTTGGTACAAGTGTCCTCCTCAAACAATGGGTCGTGGACCCATTGCCCCTCCATGGAATAAATTGCTAGATGAAAGATCGAATGATAAAGCCTGCCCATCTTGATATGAAAAAGAATGGGATGTAAGGAGTAAGTCCTCTGCCCTACACTGAAGTCATACACACACATGTACAATGCACACTTGCTTGTTTTCATTCCTTACATTAACGTCTTAATTACTTTATTAATTTGACAATTTGGGCCCTCATCTTAACCCTACAAGTCATAAAGGATTTACATGATGTTTACTTGTTTGCTTTCAAGTGATGATTGGGAGAACATACCCTCTCTCGTACTTGAATCAGGATACTCTCGACCAACCATGGTAATGCTTTGTATTTGTCAAGGATGCCAAACTGGTCACATAAGTTCCTTAGCCTTTAGAGTTGTCACAACCTGACACCTCATATTACCCTTTAGGACTCTAAGATCCTACAAACATTCCACAAGTATCCTATTATAGTCAACTCATGTAATCTCCAATGTTAACTTCCTCTTGCATGATCTTTAGCATATTGATTGATAACTACCTCCATCACCATCGCAATCGATTCTGAAATTAATTATTGGTACCAACATGATGACTTCCACCTGGCTAGTATGTCGCCTTCATTGATTATCACATCGACAAGGTCATCGTGTCTTATTCTTATCATCACAATTTTAGGCTCTCAAGCCTCCAATGTTTTCTCTGATTTTGGCATCAAGCCTCAAGTTCTAAGACCACAAGCCCTTCGACCTCACATTAATTCACAATTCACGATTCTCGTCACCCACCAATTCTTGTTAATACGTTCATTCGTTCATTTGTTGATTCCATCTCGTTTGTTCAACTTGTAAAATAACGATACACTACTCATATATGTTTCCAAAGATGACAACTAGCATCTTGTCTTTTGATATTCATAGTCAGTACAAGTTATCTGCCACTATATCTAGCGTGATACCGTTCACAATGCAGTCTACACTTTGTGACAATTAACTAAAGCATACAAGATCATCTGACAACTCATCAAGAGTTCTCGGTCTTAATTAACATTCATGTCTCCTACATATTATCTACTTTAATTTATGTATGGTAATTCTGATAGGGCTTCTCAATATTTTAATTTATCATTCACTCCTCACAACTCTTGAATGTTGTGAGATTTAATCCTCTTTATTAAAGGATCGTCAAGTTATCTAATTCATTTTTCATCATATTTTAATTGTATTGTGAAATTTAAAATACTTGAAATTATTACAACTAAAACTTTTAATTCTTCCCAATTAATAAAATTAAGTCCTTATTACTTAATCCTTCTTTACCCATTGTGTCTTAATATTTGCAAACTCATTTTCTAGGATTTATATTAATTTTTCGTGTAAACATGTATACACATCAAAAAAATATTTATAACTAAATCAATTGGAGTTAGAATACATTAAAATTTTATAGGAAGGTCCATTATACCTATAGGAATTTAAATCAACAATCTTTTAAATTTCATGGTAACATTAAAAATAATTTATATATTTTTTCAAAAATTTGTCATTATACATTTTTCACATGTCATGCCATTTCACAAAAACATTCGTTTTTTCTCAATTTAAATCCAGATTTAATGAAAAAAAATTCATTGTATAAATAACTTAATTTTTTTTTATCAAAATAACCAGATTTTCATCAAAATAAATTCTTAGTTAGTGCAGTTCAAAATTTATTGTTTCAACATATAAATTGATGTTGTTTTCTTAAAAACATTTGTTCTCTCTTAATGTAATATCAAATTGAATGAAACTTCTTTCATTGTTCCAATAACTTAGTTTTTTTATCAAACTAACATGATTTTTTATTTATTAAACTATGTTTCCAATAAGTGTAGTTTAAAACTCCTTATTTTAGCACATAAAAACAATATTGTTTTCTTTAAAATATTTGTTCTTCCTTAATTTAAATCCAAATTGAATAAAAAAATTTCTATTATTTAAATAGCTTAATTTTCTATCAAAACAACTAGGTTTCTAATCCAAATAATTTCCCAATAGATACAGTTTTAAAATTTTCTTTCCAGTATATACATATTTGAAAAATAGGTGATTTACTTAGCTTTTGAAGCAATATGTTCTCTTTTATTCGCCCAATTGACACTAAGTTAATGCCTTATTATCCATTTATATTTTAAAACTCATTTTCGCACTAAAACACAATCACAATAATTTAATTAAACAGTTGTTACAGCTGAAAAATAGTTTAACGTTTTCGTGAAAAATCCCTTAAAAAATATTTATAACTTCATGATACTTGCTCCAAACATCACCAAACTTTAACCAACTATTAATCATACATATTAGTACTCATTATAATTAATTTGGGTCATTTAAGTTACTGTCCCTGTCCCAATAAATTAATCAACTTACTATTTTCTAGTGGTCAGAAAAGCGTCCAAAATAGAGGAAATTAATTCGAATAGTGTCTAGTTTACATCTATGGCTTACCCACCCATTCCTAAGTGTTTTAATGCTTCAAAGCTCAACTGAATACACCATGATTATTCACAAAACTCTTCTAGCTATCACACTATACAGAAAACATGATTTAAGTTACATGCAATCCTCTACTTTTCGTTAATAAAACAGAAGCTCTTAGTAAGTTTTTAACACATTTAAAGCCTCTTTTCAGGCCTCCAAACAGAATATACCAAGCCATAAATCATAACAAAATAATATACATTCTTCGACAATAAATATAAGCAATAAAACGAAATAAAAACTGCACAACAGTAAGAGGCATGTGACGCACCAAAACTACCAAATATAAATTGTTTTAAAACAGTTTTTGTGAGACACAAAAAACACCATTCAAACAAATAGTAAAAGGGTTATTTTCCCTTCAAGAATCAAGCAAGAAAATGACTAGAGATGGTTAGAGAGACTCCTCCCTACTTAGGTAAAGGTTGACGAAATTTACTGCAGCTAGGGAGAGGAAGGTGGTGCGCTCCTTACTATCCTACGTTGGCTTCCAACAGCTAGTCTGGGTGTCCTCCAGCAGCTAGTGTCAAGTTATTTGGAAACAAGGAGAGGGAAGACAAGAAGGAGAGGAGGTCTGGAGACTAAGACGTGAGGTTTTGGGAGAGGGAGTGGCAAAGAGTAGCAAGCAATAGAAAAAAAATGAAAACTATTGCAATGAGAGGGCTGGCGGCGTTGTGTTGTGGCTAGTAGTGGCCCCTTAAGTGGCCCGTTTTAAGGGGGTCACATTCTAGGTCTTTCACCTTGCTTAACCTTAAGTTTGACTCCCTTAAATAGTCCTAATTAGGATTAGACTTTAAGTTAGTTTAATTAATTAAATTGTATAGTTCCTAAACACTCTAAGTAAGCATTTAATTTATTAAAATTAATTTAAACTTAGTCAAAATTAATTAAATTAATTTTTCTAGTAAAATATTAATTACCATTTTGTCATTAATGAGTTGACCAAAATCAACATTAACAACATAATCTTAATTAATTTACTAATTTAAACTTTTTCTCTCAAAATATTTATGAAACTTTGTTTATCACTAAACTATTCTAAATTTATTTTTCTAGGTATAATTTGAATTTATTTTTAATTAGAAAATTAATTATTGCATATATAGATCATAAGTAAAGATATTATTTAACTCTAATTAGTGAAATTTCTAATTTAATAAAATTGAGGGTGTTACATGGCAAAGCTAATCATCAATTAAATATAGTGACTTAAGTTGTTAGTTAACATTTTTTTTGTTTTGTATTATAAAGTTTTATTAGTTATTTTATTTTTTATAAATGGATAGATTACATTTAAATTTAAATTTATCCTAATTGATCTTTAAACTTAATCTCATTTATAAATAGACATCATAAAATTTCATTTCATTTCAATTGATCCTTAAATTTTACAATTTTTACAAATAAACACATTTAACTTTAATTGCATTATAATTGATTATTAATTTTTTATAAATATTTTTTTATTATGTTAGAGTTAAATAATTTGTCCTAAATATCAATAATTCGTTAGTCATTTTCTTCATTTTTTAGAACTCATTTCATTATATGTTAAACTACAATAAAGGTATGTATTTAGAAAAAAAATTAAAAATCCTTTATTTAATTTTTAATTCTAAATTTTATTACATTTACTCTATGTAACTAAAATATTTTTTTATTATTTAGAATCAAAGTTATAAAAATTTTGAATTAACAAATTAAATAAAGATGTTTTAATATTTATATTATTTTTTAAAAATTCATATTTTTGTTATATTTTAATATATAATGAAATGAGTTATAATAAATGAAGAAAAATATTAATGAATTATTGATATTTAAGATAAATCATTTAGCACTAACATAATAAAAGAAAAACTACGTGTAAAAAAGATAAATATTAACAATCAATTAGAATGTAATTAAAGTTCAAAGTATCTATTTGTAAAAAAACTAAACTTTAAGGATCAATTGGAATGAGATTATACTTCACGGGGTCTATTTGTAAATTGGATAAAGTTTAAGGATTAATTAAGATGAAATTAAATTTTATAGTGTCTATTTGTAAAAGTGGTCAAGTTTAAGGGGGTTAAGTGTTTTTTTTTTTACTTTGTAAATTACTAGTATGGTGATTTATGTTATGAACAAAATTGTTGTAACAACCTTATTTTCATTACTAAAACACACATACATAAGAGACTACTTTCATTTACTAAGCAAAATTCTACATATGTACATCATTAACATTACAAAGAGAAAATTTTAAACTTCATCTCCCGAATCTTTGGAGGGATCTTCTTCCTCGGAGGAGTCAATCTTGGGAGCAGATCTGACTATTCTATGTCTAGTATGGCTCGAGAAAGAGTTGTTGGGACGTCTCCTCCTAAGATGTGATGGGAAACCAAGAGGTGATTCAGACACTTGTGGTGGTTCCAACTGAGTTAGTATAATGGGGAGATCTATCTATCCATAGGAATTGAGAGCAAATGGAGCCGCATGGAAGAAAGTAAAATGGACATATCCTTTGTAGGTATCTAGTTGATATAATGGATTTCTTGTCCATCGTTCACACAAAGGAGTGATAGATAAGTGGAATAACGGACGAAATTCTTCACACATCTTTTCCTGAAAGAGTTAGTGTAGGAGTGAATCTTCAATTCTAAAATAATCATATATTATGGGCATACCTGGAAGCGTATACTCTCAATCTCACCGTTCCGTATCCTATTTAGTAAATTACTAATGCATTTAGGGATCCCTCGTTGCCTCTTTACTTCTACTACTAGACGACTTAAGTGAATCGTATTGTTGAGTCCATGAGTTGCAATATTTTTGGGTGACGATCAGGAGTACATATCTCAAGCTGGTACATGACTTAGATACTCACTACTGACTTTGGTAATGCTCTGCTTTGTCGGGGTTACCAAGCCAGCATTGTGACTCCCTAATCTGGGTAGTTCACAAACTTGGTGCCTAAACACCCCCAAGGACTTCCACAACCTGCATACATTCCTCAGGTACCTTCTATAGTCCACCCATTGCACTTCCTCCATTCTTTAATTTCTCTCTCGTTCAATTTATTCACCCTTATTTCTATCGATCAAGTCTTTTAGGTACTGGATCCCTGAAATCTTCTAATCCAAAGATTCTTGCTTTTTACTTGGGCATTACTAAATATGTCTCTGGCTTGAGGGGGATCTTTTTGGTTTATGAAGACTTATCGATCTATTTAATTCTTTGAATTGATATAGTAATAATGGTGCCTTATTTTGTTAATACCAAAGAATATTCATTGATTAATTATTTTACCATCAATTTATTTACTAGAATTTTATGTTAAAATGTTGCTTTTATCTTTCCAACCCTAGATTTAAATAATTCCTTAAGGAACCTTTATTTGTTTGAGTTAAACATCCAAATATCTAAACTGCAGAATGTTTCAAAGTTTAGATAGGATCTTGTAGAAGAAAATGATGAATTAATGAGTATAATTAGGTCTAGCGGCATTTTGGTCTTTTTCTCATAAAGGTTCTATAAAAATTCTCTTATTTTCTTACTATGAGGTTTTACATGCCTTCATTTATGGCTAAAATAGTAATAGAAGGGAGTTGATATCTTTTCAAGGTGAAATATTTCATTGATTGATTTTCAAGGGTATTTTGGGTAGTTTATCAAAAATATTATTTCAACCTTGTTTCTTGAGGTTACTCCTTTAAAGCTTATTAGGAAAATAGAATACTTTGTATTTCCTAGCAATAAATTATTTTATGAGCTAAACACTGAATTCCTTGTGAGAAATTTAAATAATTTAAAAACCAAGGATAAAATAGTCTTTTTCTTAATATAATTCTATTTTTAATGATTTTCTAAGTCAAATAAAATGTTATATATCTAAGGTAATGTGATAAAGGGTTATGAGATTGTTCCTAGGATTTTTCTCTCAGTTTGAGCCCAAAAATAATTTTTTTTTTAAGTAGGGATATTTTTGGAATTTTGTAAAAATAATTTTTGTTTTTTTACCAAATTTAACAGAATAAATTTTCTAAACTGTTTCTCCCCTTTAATACTATCTTAGGTAAAAGTTTCAAAAATTTTGGAGGTCTTTAGAGGCCTAAATTGCTCAAAACATATTTAAAATAAATTAAAAAGAAATTTTTAAAGGGAGGGATATTTTGGTAATTTGGTCGTCTTCAACCTCTGAAAATTTTTTCTAACTAGAGATTTTTGAATTTGGGGATTTTCGTTCTAGGTAATTTCAAGGCAAATTAACCTTACAGAAACCTTCCGTGACTCAAGGCGATCATATTTTGGGGTTTAATTCGAACTCAAAAGCTCTCTAGTGGCCAATTAAAAGTAATTTTTCTTTCATTTGAAAACGGAAATTTTTCTTTCAATTATGAAGATTCATGGAGTTTCAGGGTGTGTAATTTTGCAGAAATAAAATACACATAATATAGAATAGTTTTGTAATCTAAATTAGAAGAAAAGAAGACTCCTCATACCTTAATTTGAAGCTTTGAATTTTTCTTCAATGGAAGCTCGAGATTCTCTGTTATTTCGTGTTTCTAAGCTTGTTTCTTCTATTTCTTCTTTCCAATGTACTCCTGGATGAATTACGAAGCGAATGGAAGTAACTTGAGGGATTTTGGTGGGTCAGAGAGCAAGTTTGGGTGAGGAGTTTTCTCTGCATTTTTTTCTGTTCTTTAAAGCTCATTTTCATGGCATTTTATAGCCATTCTGACCGCCTAGGATAGTATATTTTATTCGTCTAGGCCTAGGGTAGCTTTGTTGAGTCACGGTGTGCGTAGGCTGTGCTGGGGCGGCGAGTTACAAAGTTTCTCGAAGCTCGTCAATGGCGGTTCGCAGAAGGCTGAAGAAGATGACTCAAAATGAGAAGAGATAATACTATTTTAATTTGGTAAGTTAGCAGCGATGGGCCTAGCAGTCTAACTGGCAATGACACTCTCCTCTCTTCCTTAAGTGCTTAAAAGGAGCGGGTTCGAATCCTAGCCAACCCCCTTTTGCAAAATCCATTTTTATTTTTCAATTACCCACGTGCCTTATCCCTTTTATTTTTGTTAATTGTTTAAATTGCTACCCACTTCAAGGGGGCGGGTTTGAATCCCAGCCAACCCCCTTTTGCAAAATCTGTTTTTATTTTTCAATTACGCACGTGCCTTATCCCTTTTATTTTTGTTAATTGTTTAAATTGCTACCCACGTGGGGTAACCCATGTGCCTTATCCCTTTTATTTTTGTTAATTGTTTAAATTGCTACCCATGTGAGGTAGCTCAACTGGGAGTAGAACACGTCCCTCTTCTCTCTCCTCATGGACTGGGGTTCGAACCCCTATTCCATTTTTTTTCTTTTTCCTTACCTTTTCTCTTTTCTTTTTTTCTTTTTCTTTTCTTATTTATTTTTCTGTTTTTCTGTTTTTATTTTTCTTTAATTTATTTTTATCCCTAAATATTCTAGAAAAATTCCTGCATATTCTTTTCTTAATTACTTTAATTCCTGTAAGTTTAAAAATGATAAATAAAATAAATATATGAAAATCTTAATTTTTTTTTGGATATTTAATAATTATTTACTTATTAATTTTATTTTTGAAAATCTTAAAAAATTTTCTTCCCTGTATTTATCTTATTCTCATCTAATTTCTTTATTATAATTTATTTATTCTGGTTTTAAATTTTTAATTACATATTTTTCTTCAAAAACATTTCTTTAATATTCTATTTATTTATTAAATTTTTATTTTTCAAGTTATTTAAATCATTATTATTATTATTTGTGTAATATTTATCAACTGATTAAATAAATAAATATCTCCTATAGATAAACTAATAAGAAAATTCACAAATAATATTTTATTTTAATATAAAAACAGGATGTTACACTTGTTATTATATTTTAAAATTTTAAAGTTGTTATTGTAATTTAGATATATTATATATATTATTTAAGAGTTATAAAATATAAAAATTAGCATTAGGTTACAAATAATTACTCTAGTTTAAGTTTCAAAAAATTTCTTAATACACCATTTAGTATTCTTTATAATTAAATAACATTTTAAAACATCTTTCATAAATTAATAAGTAATGTGATTTATTCATAATTTTTATTCATTTTCTTTTATCAAGGTTTTACATTTGCCAACTACAGAAAAGTGATTTACAAGTTCATATTTCTTTATTTTTACTAGTATAAAGATATATGTTTATTTTTACTACCTTTGTTAACATATTTATCTAGTTTTATTAAATAAAAATAGATTTAATTTTTTTTTTTCATTTGTATACATTATTTTTACTCTGATTTTTTATTTTTACTATTATAAAGATAAAGATATATGCATATTCTAATTACCTTAATTAAAATATTTATATATTTAATAAATTAAAATTAGATAAAAAATTGTTTAATTTTTTATTCAACTGCATGAGAATTTCTCGGTCACACTTCTTTACTATTATAATTATACAGATGCACACTTGTTCTAATTACTATATTTATATAGTTTTTTGAAATAAAATAAATAAAATTTTCTCTAAAAAAATTTCTATCAATTACATAATTTTTTTTTGCTCAAACTACTTGACTTTTATTATTATAAAATATATGATTGTTTTTATTACTATAATTACTATATGTATATAGTTTTATTAATTTAAAATAGATACAAAAAATCTTAAAAAATTTCTCACTCAATTTATAAGAATTTTATGTTTAGACTTTCTTACTTTGATAATTATAAACATTTTTCAATCAAACTTATTTACTTTTATTATTATAAAGATAAAGATATATATACTTATAGTAATTACTGTAACATTGTTTTTTCTTCTATTGGATTTATTGAATTTTTATAATTTTGAAAAGCGTTTAATTGACTTAATTTAGCAAGATAGGTTTTTTTTTTTTAAATTGACTAATCGTAAGGGAGTTATAATTTACTATCATTCATTAATCACAATATCAACCATGCATTATACAACTGACAGTGAAAACTCAGTTTGATATATATTCATAATCTTGAGTACACAAATATATAATATATCTCAAAATATGAATTATATTTATA
Organism: Pachyrhizus erosus; assembly: GCA_026544285.1. Taxonomy (NCBI): domain Eukaryota; kingdom Viridiplantae; phylum Streptophyta; class Magnoliopsida; order Fabales; family Fabaceae; genus Pachyrhizus; species Pachyrhizus erosus. The sequence continues at coordinate 28,811 of JAMLFT010001284.1, forward strand.
ATTACCACATTCATCCAAAACATGTCGTTAACTGACCAACCAGATACTATTTAATTTGTAATCCCCTATATAGAGTCTAATCCAAACACTCATAGGGGTCCTCTTTCTCGAATGTATCCTTCTCCCTTTCTAAGTTTGCTAACTTCATTGATAGTAAGGGCAGTTGGGGGGTTTGGATTTGTTGAAGGTTGGGAGCATCTAGGAGCGGCTGGAATGTCTGGTGGGATACCCACAAATCGAGGAGGTAGGGTCGAAGTCATTATGACGGACAAATCGATATGAGAAAATTGCTCATGCGATATAATTTTTGGTGATACAAAAGCAAATTTCACATAGCCCATGAAGGTGTCATCTTCAAAGAGAGGGTTATGTGTCTAACTCCCCTCAAGCGGTGTGATTGTTAAGCGAAAAAGGGGACAAAATTTGTTGATCATCTGAAAAGAAGCGGGGATGTAAGAGTAAGTCATTTATCCTTTGCATATACATACAATTTATGAACTATCATGTACTCTCATCTCACCATCCATGTCTAATTGATATTTCTAATAATTTAGGACTCTTCGTTGCCTCCAATCCTTATAACTTCGAGAGAACTTACACTAGCGTATCAATAAGATTCCAAGTTTGCATTCTAGATTGACGATCGAAAGTATATATCCTGCCTTGTACTCGGTTTAGGATACTCTCAACTGAATCTTGGTAATGCTTCACTTAGTCAGACATGCCAAGCCAGTTCTGTGACACCCTATATTCTTAATGCCACTCACAACTTGGCACCTTATCTGCCCCCAAGGACTCACTTGAGCCTGCGTACATTCCTCAAGTACCTTCTATGATCAACCCATGCAACTCTACATTCTTAAATCTCACACGTATAGTCTAAATTATCCACTTCTTCCCACACTAGATTATTGCCTTCATAGGTACTTACTTCAATTTTAGATATCATATTTCTTTGAGGACTTCATTTCATATCAATTAACCAGCCACCATTGTGTAGAATCAAGTTTTCTTCTACCTCTGTTTGAATTATTATATTGTAATTGTTCAAGCTTTCACCAATTATATCTCATCCTCTACCTTAGTGTTTTGTGTCTAAGTATTGTCTACTCAAGACAGTTCATTAGGTTATATTCTATAATTCCTTTATTTTTAGTACAAGCAATCATCCCAAACAAATGCTACCATAAATAGTTCAACATTAACATTGACACAGATAAAACTTAACTTTTTATGTATAACTAATATTATTGATTAATATAGTAAAAAGAAAAACAATAATTAATATATAGATAAATAGAATTTTGTTTATTAGATTCTATTTATTGTATTTCATTATTTTTATTTTATTTTCTCATTTATTTTTTCTCCCCACTTTCTTTTTCTACTTTTCGTTCTCTCTTTATGTTTCTCTCCTTTACTTTCTCTCTCTACTTTTTCTCTCCTCTCTCTCTTCTCTCTCTTTCTCTTCCTTCTTCCCCTCTCTCTCCCCATTTCTCTCTCTTCCTTCTTTCTCCTTTCTCTCTTCCTCATCTCTCTCTCTCTTCTTTCTTCTCTTCACTCTTTCTCTCTCTTCTCTTTCCTCTCTTCTTTTTCCTTCTCTCTCCCTTTCTCTCTCCTCTCTCTCTATTTTTTCCTCTGTCACCCTTCCTTCTTCTTCCTCATCCCTTTCCTTCCTTCTTCTTTCTGACCTTCTCCTCACATATTCTTTTTTTTCCTCCCAATCCCAAACTTTCTTCCTCTACCTATTTTATTTTCAAATTTCTTAGTTCATTTTGCAACAAAATTGGGCCATTAGGATTTTAAATTTTCACTTTCATACAACTACATTTTAATTCAAGTAGTAACCATAATGAAAATAATTGAATTCAATCCATATTCAACAACACTCTCATGCATGAGTGATACTTGACAGAAGGAAGGCAAAATCATATTCATTTCTTCCTACTTTTCATGGATTTTAGCTTCTGAATCCTATTTTCAATTTGTAGTAACAATTTTAACTCCATTATCATATTCTTATTGAGTTTTGATCAACATAACTCCGTCTTTGTTTGAATTTCGCGACGAACAGAAGGTATCCAAATCGCGAAAAGAGAACACATCAAATTTCTCTTTTCAAGTTAAATTCTCAGTAATTAGGTATGTTAAAACGAAATTAACACAATTAGGGAGCTTTTAAAATAGTTAAAATGAAGGGAAAAAACTCCTCCTACCTGATTGAAGCTTTTCTAGCGAAGAGTTTTGAGTTTTTCAGCCAAGGTTCGTTTCAACACTACCTACCTCTACTTTTGTTGATTTTTGAAGGAAAAGGAAGCTAGACTACTTTCGAATTAGTATGTGAATAAAACAGGGTGATTAGTTTGTTTTCATTGGTGAATTTGGCAAAGTTTTCTTCTTCATTTTTGTGTTTTCTCTTGTGGTTGGCTCCCTTTATATAGAGCTCTCGCACCTCCTTTCCTTGGGTATTTTATTGGCAAAGCATGGATGAAGGCAACAGTTGCAGGAGTAGGGCGTAGGGCTACTATGGCGATTGTAGAATGAGGGAGGCTTGAGGAAGAAGGAGCTTCGTCAACTCCTTCTATGGCAGTTTAAGGTTTTTGATCATGGGATAAGTAAAATTAAAAGTGTTAGAATTATCACGAATGTACTCTGGCTTAGCGGTTAAGACGCTAAGTCTAGAGTCTCAGGTTTATTCCTTCGAGTCCTCCTTGAGGCACTTTTTGATTTCATTTTTTTCTAATTTTCCAAAACATAGCGCTTAGTATACGTTTATCTGATGCGGATGGGTTTCCAACCCAATTGGTTCCAGTGCCCCTTCTTTTCTCCCTAAACCTGGGTTTGAGACCCACTTGGTGACTTTCATTTTCTTCCTTTATTTCATTTTGCTTAGACAGATGATATATATATTATTTGTTCCATGTATCTAACACTAGTAACTTGGTGGTTCATTGGTAAAGCTCTTCTTCCTCTCTTCTAGGGGTCTGGGTTTCGAACCTAGCCCCTCCCCTTTTCCTATTTTCTTCGTATATATATATATATATATATATATATATATTTACACACCAGAATATTAATATTTTTTCATAAATCTACTTATTTTAAT
>JAMLFT010001285.1:0-31913 GCA_026544285.1 Pachyrhizus erosus
CTTAATTACTTTAATTTCTACAAGTTCAAAAATAATAAATAAGAATAAATATATGTAAATCTATTTTTCTAATATTACTAATTATTTATTTATTAATTTGATTTCTATAAAAAATCCTAAAAATTTTATTCTCTGTATTTATTTTGTCTTGATCTAATTTATTAACTATGGTTTATTTCTTTGGTTTTAAATTCTTAATTTTCTTCAAACATTTCGTTATTATTTTATTTATTTGTTAAGTTTTTATTTCTAACTTATTTATTTTATTATTTTTAAATTATTTTTAGTATTTATCAACTTGCTAAATAATAAATAGTTCCTATACCTAAACTAATAAGTAAATCTATTAATGCAAATAATATTTTATTTGATATAAAAGTAGGATGTTACAGGAACCTCATGTAGAATGGGATGCAATGTCATGAAATAGAGATTTATTTCAAAATTTGAAATGAAATAAAATGAGGTTGGATTTTGTACTTACTCAATTTTGATTTTACTTTAGACATGAATCATATTTTGGAGAAAGTCCTAATTGATAATGGTTATTCATTGAATGTGATGCCAAAAGTGACACTTGCCAAGCTACTATCTGATGAATCATACATGAAACCAAGTGTTATGGTGGTTAGAGATTTTGAAGGGTCACACAGAGAAGTGATTGGAGAAATAATTTTGCCCATTCAAATTGGTCCTATTACCTTTGAGGTAGCATTTCCATGTAATGGACATTACACCAGCTTACAATTGTTTCCTTGGAAAACTTTAGATTCACTATGCTTTCTACACTTATTTTTTGTTGATGACAAGCTGGTTATTATCTCTGTTGAGGAAGACTTATTGGTTAGTAGGCCCTCATGCACTCCATAAATTAAAGTTATTGAGGAAACTCGCAAAACCTCATTTTAGGGGTTTGAGATTGCCAAATCCACTTATGTAAAAAAGGCAAAAATTGTCCCCAAGTCCCAACCATCAAATGCTTTTATGATGATAGCAAAATTTATGCTTAAATATGGGTATCACTATAAATGTGGGTTAGGAAGAAATGTACAAGGTATGAGTCGATTGCTATAGAAAATAAAGATTGATTTGGTTTAGGTTACAAACCTTCAAAGGCATATAAAATGAGGGTTGCATATGAGGAAAAAGAAAAAAGGTTAGCCAAGTTAGAGAACAAGGAGCCTCATATTGAAGGGGGTTCTTATTAGTGATCTACAGGAGAGCTTCTAGAGTGTTGGGTTTGAATTTCTAAGCTTGATAGTTGTTGTTGGACAAGACACTTTTGAGGATGAGCACATCAATTGGGTTCATCCTTGCCCATCAAATGTTGTGCTTAACAATTAAGAGATTCTTGAGTATCTCGTGGTTTTCAATTCAAATTTAAAGTAATTATGTAATGTTAATCCTATTTTTCTACCTAAGGCTTTGGGATACTTTCTTTGTCAAATAAGGACTTATGCTTATTTTTTTTTCAATATATCATTAATAAAAATGCATTTGGGATTTTTTTTCCAATACTTCTATTTTCTCTACATTCTTTATCTTACTCGATGTCTTTGTCATTTTTATTTCAATATCGAATAATGTAGTTTTGAAAATAATGCACTTAAAAGTGATAATGTTATTATCGCATTAATTGGTTTTGATTGTCCCCTGAATTAGGTTAATGAGGAGATTAAAGATGACTTGGGACCTTCCCCTAAGTTATTGAGGTTAGTGGAGCAAAAAACTCAACAGATTTGACCTTATGAAGAATTGACTCATGTGATTAATTTGGGGGTTGAAAAAGAGAAGAAAAAGGTCAAATTGATACACTCATGAAAGAAAGTGAGTGTTACAAGTTGATAATGCTCCTACGTGACTACAATAATGTTTTTCTTGGTCGTATAGTGGAACATAAATTTCCATTAAAACCAAAGTGTCCTCCCCAGTTAAATAGAAATTAAGGCAAATGAAACTTGAGTATCTTTAAAGATTAGACACAAGGTTAAAAAGTAGTTAGACATAGGCTTTCTTGTCATTGCCAAATATCCACAACAGATCACCAACATAATCCTAGTTACTAAGAAAGATGGAATTAATAAAGTCAATCCAAAGGATGATTTTTCATTACCACATATTGACATGTTGGTAGACAATATAACTCAACATTCATTCTTTTCCTTTATGGATGACTATAATGGATATAACCAAATCAAGATGGTTGAAAAATATAGGGAGAAAACCATGTTCATCATACCATGAGACACCTTTTGCAATAAGGTCATGCCTTTTAGACTAAAGAATGCAAGGGCGACATACTAGAGGGCCATAATGACTTTGGTCCATGACATGATGCATGAGGAGATCAAAGTTTATGTAGATGACATGATTGCTAAATTAAGAAATGAATAAGATCATGTAATTCATATGTAGAAGTTGTTTAAACGGATGAGAACATTCAAATTAAGGTTGAATCTAGCTAGGTGCACTTTTGGTGTAAAGTTTAGCAGGTTGTTGGGATTTGTAGTTAGCTAAAGAGGAATTGAAGTATATCCTAACAAAGTTTGAGCAATTCTTGAAATGCCACCTCCTTGCATCGAAAAGAGAGTTTGAGGGTTCTTGGGGAGGTTGAATTATATAGCCTGATTCATATAACAACTAATAGCTACTTGTGAACGCATCTTCAAATTGTTGCATAAAAATCAACCAATGAAGTGGAACAATAATTGTTAAGAAGCCTTTGAGAAAATAAAGCAATATCTACATGTACCCTAATTTGGTGCCACTAGTCCCAAGAAGGCCCCTTATCATGTATCTAATAGTGTTAAATGGATCTATAGGTTATGTTAAGGCAACATGATGATTCTAAAAGAAAACATGTGTTATTTACTACTTGAGCAAAATGTTAACTAATTATAAGACTAGATACTCATTGTTAGAATGAACTTGTAATGTTTTAGCATGGGCAACTCGTTGCTTAAGACAATATATGCTAAGCTACACGACTTGATTGATGTCTAAAATAGACTTGATTAAGTATATTTTTTAGAAGCTTATTCTTATAGGGATGATTGTTCACTAATAAGTTCTCTTATCAAAGTATGACATTGTACATGTGACACAAATAACAATCAAAGGTAGTGTTCTTGTAGATTACTTAGTGCACCAACTTGTGGATGATTATCAATTGATGCAATGTGAATTTCTCGATGAGGACATAATGACATTGTTTAAGGAGGACAGGTCATCAAAAGAAGAAAAGTGAATCATATTGTTTGATGATGCATCTAGTATATTGAGGCATATCATTGGAGCTATATTAATCTCCTCAAAAAAAAGTACATTCCAATTACAACAAGGGTATGTTTTGACTATACAAATCATGTGGCAGAGTATGAAACATGCATTTTGGGGATATAAGAAAATATAGAATTGAAATTCAAAAAGCTTGAGGTCTATGGTGACTTAGTCTTGTTCATTCACCAATTAAAAGACGAATAGGAAACTCAAGATGCCAAATAATTCCTTACCAAACTTACATTACAAAATTGGTAAAACAATTTGAGGAATCACTTTCGATCACATCCATCAAGAAGATAATTAATTGGTTGATGCATTAGCCATATGATCATCCATGTTTACATTGTGTGAAGATGAAGATATGCCACATATAAAGATCCGACGTTGTGAACAACTTGCATATTGTTAGCTGTTAGAAGAAGAATAAGATGGGAAACTATGGTATTATGATATCAAGTATGTCAAAAGTCAAGAATATCCCACCTAGTGCTTTAGAGAATAATAAAATAACATTAAGAATACTAGCGATGAGCTTCTTTTTAAATGACAATGTGATGTATAAGAAAAATCATGATATAGTGTTGCTTAGATGTGTAGATGCTACTAAAGCACAAAAGATTATCAAAGAAATTCATGAAAGCTCCTTTGACACTCATACAAATGGGCATACCATGGAGAAAAAGATCTTAAGAGTAGGTTATTATTGGTTGATAATTAAAACTAATTGCTTCAATTATGTAAGAAAATGTCATAAGTGTCAAATATATATTGATGACATCAATGCTTCACCTACCTTTCTAAATGTTTTGGCACGACCTTGGCCATTTTTAATGTGGGGGATGAATGTTATTGGTCCCATTGAACCAAAAACGTCAAATGGACATTGCTTCATTTTGGTTATAATCAATTACTTCACTAAATAAGTTGAAGTTGCTTCATATGCTAGTGTAACTTAGAATGTCATAGTAAAATTAATCAAAAGATAGTTGATTTGTCAATATGGTGTGCCAAACAAGCTAATTATTGATAACATCACCAATTTGAACAACAAGATGATGATAATATTATGAATTGATTTCACAATTCAACATCATAATTCTTCTCCATATTACCCAAAGATGAATGAAGTAGTTGAAGCGGCTAACAAGAACATCAAAAAGATCATTCAGAAGATGGTGGTGATGTATAAAGACTGACATGAAATGCTTCCCTTTGCATTACATGGATATCAAGCTTTAGTTTGCACTTCAACCAATACAACCCCATTCTCTGTGGTATACAAGATAAAAGCAGTCATTCTCATTAAAGTTGAGATTCCTTCCTTAAGGATGCTAATGGAAATCGAGTTAGAGGAAGCATAGTTGGTTCAAACTTGTTTTGAGCAATAAAATCTCATTGAAGATAAAAAGTTGAATGCAATTTGTCATAGTCAATTTTACCAAAAGAGATTGAAGAAATTTTTTTAGAACAATGTACACCCTAGAGAATTTCAAGAAGGGGATTTGGTGCCCAAGAAGATTCTTCCAAATCAGAAAGATAGCTTGGTAAATGCACACCAAATTATGAAGGACCTTATGTGGTTAAGAATGCTTTCTTAGGAGGAGCTTTGATTCTTGCTTTCTCAAGAGGAGCTTTGATTATCTTAACATGGATGGCAAAGACCTCTCATATCCGATGAATTTTAAGGTAGTGAAAAAGTGTTATGCTTGAAATAAAATAAGCTCACTAGATTGAAAACTTGAAAGTGCAATCTAGACAAAAATTAGAGCAATTCAAGAAAAAGGAAAGAAAAAAAGTCGTTAGATTAAAAACTTGAAAGATCAATCTAGGGAAAAATTGGAGCAATTCAAGAAAATAAAAAAAAAGGGAAAAAGAACTTGCTAGTTCAAAAACTTGAAAAGACGATTTAAGCAAAAATTAAAGCAATTTCTTAAGTTGAGAACTTGAAAGAGTGACTCAGGCAAAAATTAGGGTCAAGAAAAGTTGAGATAAGAATTATTGAGAAGAAATGCTCATAAGTTGGGGCAAATAAAGCTAAGGTCTAAACAAGCTTTTAATGAAGTCTAGGTAGAAAATACGTTTGAGGATGATTATTTGTTCAAGACGATAAAACATGTTTAAATATATAACATATGGAAAACATATTGGACATATATTTTTGAATAGCATTTTGGACGCTTAACTTTTTACAAAAATATTTGATGTGTCTGATCTTTTTATGTGTTGGATGCTTAATCTATTTTAGCTTATATTTATGTGTCTAAGTTAGAGATATTACCTTTTTCATTTTTTTGAACGGTTTTCCTATCATCATCACTTAACATATAAAATCAGTAAAATCAACTTATAATATATTTGTAATCATCAAAACCAAAGATTTTTTAGGGGTCATACATCATTAATGTCTTTGGTTCTAACATTTATAATTTGTATTTCTTTTAGGCTTAATTGTGTGTTAGTAGCCAAATAACTTTATATACATTTTATATTTAGAAACTTTTTTTTTTTAATAAGTTAGTTAGTTTGTTAATTGGTTAGTTAGTTAGTTACACCTTATATATCCACATGCGATTGTAACAAACCAATAATAAGATTTTGAATAAGATTTTAGTTGAAAATTAATAGTAGTAGTTAGTCTTCTTCTGCCTTTTCATCTTCCTTCTAAAATTCATTTTCCTCTTCTTCCTCCATTTCTCTATTTGTGTTTTGATTGAGAAACTTGTTTTGATAATGACTGTGGAAGACTAATCATATTTTCAATCTAAGGATTCCTAAGTCTAGATAAATTTGAGTTTTACTTCATATTCTAATTTATGAATCATGCTTTCATCTTTTTTTTTTCTTTTCAAATTTTTGAATAATTACATGATTATGTTTTGATTTGGAAAATTGAATTGAGATTAGGTTATGATTGATTAACGTTTACACAATAATTGATTAATTATTTGTGTTAATTTGAATGATCTTGAATTTGTCTAAACTGAGAAACATGATTGTAATATCTAATTTGATGAATAAATGTGAGATGATTATCTCATGATTTTGAATTACAATGCATGATTAGAATTTGTTTTATCTTCTCTAGAACCGTGATAATTTATTGAAACATTGGATCCTTAAGTTGTTTCTTTATATTTTTTTACAAATCCTAATTCTATTTTTGATATGCTTTTTATTGTTGAATTAAACCTAAATCTCCTCTTAATTTTTGAATTAAAATCTCACATAAATGAATTATGCCTTTAGAAATATGACATAAGTTAATCCTATATTACAAATTTATTTAAAAATTTAGTGATTTTAATAACATTTTATGGATGATATTAATAATTTATTTAAAATTTTTATTCAATTAAATATAAGAAAATGCATGTAAATTATCATACGAGAGTCTAAAAAAATGTCAAAAAACTTTAGTTTATTAACATATAAGTAATTTTTTTTAATGTTTTGTTTTTGTCTTACTAAATAAAATATAATTATATATTCTATTATTTATTTGATTTAATTATATTTTTTATCTCTAAAATTTAGAATGAATTCAATTTTTACTCTTCAATTTTATAAAAGATCATTTTAATCCTTTAAATTTTAAAAAATATATTTTTAATTTTTAAACACTAAATACTATAGATTAAAATAATTTTTTTAAAAAAGTTTTTAGTTCTTATACAGTAAATTTTAAAAATTAAAATTATATTTTTTCAAATTTAAGAGACTAAAATATTTTTTTAAATTAAAAGACTAAAATATTTTTTTAAAATTAAAAGACTAAAATCGAATTAATTCTAAATTTTTAAAATTAAAAATATAATTAAATTTATTTATTTTAGAACATACTAGCGCGATGTACGGGTAGCATTCTAGCTTCTTTGGAATATACTTTTCCGCATTGTATTTTGCCACGTGGAAGTGATTTTATTTTTTTACCTGGGGCTGGCTAGGCTTGCTATGTCAACTTGGTTGGTCTTTTTGCGTTTGCTCTGATCTGAAACGCAAACGCGATGGGAAGGTCTACGTTGGATGCGATCGTCTCCGTGTTTGTTACGGTGCACTCGCACGAGACTTCTGCTCTGCTCCATTCCTTCTTCTGCTTCTTCTTTGTGAGTTTCTCTTCTCAATTCAATTCATCATTATGACGGTGACTGAGAATGTTTCCTCTTCCCCTTCCGTTTTACTGTTATTTTTTTGGGCATTTGTTGCAGATTTTAAGTGCGTATTTCGTAGTTCTTCCGTTGCGGGACGAGGGTGCCATATCAATGGGGTTATCAAATCTGCCGGGTCTATTCGTGGGGTCCCTGGTGCTCACCCTCATTGCTGCGCCATTTTCTTCTCTCATATTCTCTCTACCTAACCTTTCCAAAGCCAAGGTAACATTTTAATTTTTAATTTTTTTATTCTTTGTTGCCACATTAGTGTCGATTTCAATTTTGGTCATTCATTTAACTATTTTTTTTAAATATGTTTTTAATCCCTATAATTTACATTGAATATTTTAAATCCTAAACTTTCAAAGAGTCTTATTTTGTACTGAACTAAAATATTCAATGTGAAAATTCAGAAACTAAAAACAAGAATCATGAATCAATAAAAGTATAGGAACTATAAAGATAGTTTATTTTTTTCTTTTATCAAATCTTAAAGTAATGGCTATATGACATTAGACTTATGAATGGCAACACAAATCATACCAAAGCAAAATGAGAATTACAAAGTATGATAATAGTACATGTTAAAATATACATAAATGACCGAATCATAAGTTCATTAGGATGAGCTATGCCTAAACACAGCAATCGACTAACCAATATTCAATAATAGTACAACACAATCATCTACCAATAAATAGTACCACACCCAATCAACATGGAACACTGTACACATAGTTAACCATTCAACCGAAGACAAGCAAGAGAACTTGTAAGGCAATCAAGAAATTAATTAGTAGAACCAGAATGTGGGTGGAGCTTTGCCAAACAGAATCAGCAGGAGCAATATAAGCTGCAACTTTGATAGTGCATCAATTGATTGATTTGCTTTGAACACTGAGGGAATGAACAAGTAACCTGTGCTTTGAAATTGACAAGAATGGATGATCAGATTGATTTGCATTATGGGTGAGCTTCAAGTCTGAAAGTTTCCCTAGTGTTTTAGGCTAAAAGTGCTGCATTTTGGGCAAAAATAACATGAACCAGCACACTCAGGCTCACCCATGAGCTTGTGAGTTTACACAATTTAGCTTGAGTCTACCTGATTCCATTCAAGTCTGCTCACAATGTTTTCGTGTGATTCAGCTTGTTTTCCCTAGATTGAACTGTAAACTTGTCCAAACCTACTTAGGTGGTTTGTGGTGTTTGGCCATATTATAAGATACCCGAATGTCCTTCTTGATTTCGGCTCTGCAAAACTGAACTAATACCATGACTTCTGCTCTGCAAAACTGAACTATGATGTCTACTATCTAAGGTAAATGAGATTCATCTCCAGTGAAAACTCATCTGCATTTCCTTTCATCTCTACACTTCTAGTCTTCAATTTATTTAGGTAAGCTCTGGCCATTTGTGCCTCCTCTTCTGTTCTCTTTGTTCCCATTGTTCTCTTTGGTCATTGTTTCTTCTCTTTTTCTTGTTCTTTCCTACCATATTTTGCTTCTTGTTCCTTGGCTTAATTGTCATTTTGGTTCCTTAAAACAAATAAGTCCTTCCATCACACTGTCATCCAATTTTTGACTGAAATTTTAAATTTTAGGAGTAAAACTTTATTTTCTCCATTGATAATCATCGAAAGGAATTAACATAAATAGAAGACTAAGGATGATAAAAAGGAAATCCATCAATTCTGAAATTTCCTCAATCAGCAGATCTCTAGTCTATTAAAAGGAAAAATATCTACAATAAAATCTGAAAAAATAACTTCAGATTTTTCCTATAATCTGAATAATAATTTCAGATCTTTCCTATATTATAATTATTCTTTCTAAAAATTAGAACAACAAATATTCCTCCTAAAAATTTGACAGAAATAATTGACACAAGATGCGATTTTCAAATGTTTATTAACATGGTACTAAGTTTCCCATCTAAAGGGACTCACCATGATTTGTTGGATCTTAGAATTGGCTTCTATAGTGAGGGCCTTACTTAATCCTACAAAATTGGCTTGTACAGTGAGGATTGGCCAACCTTTATAAACACTGCCTAGGTCTTATCTTTAGTTGATGTTGGGAACTCAACCCTCTAACCCTAAGAGCTTAAGTCCTGATGGTTGCACACTATGATGCTTTACTAAGCCTTTCTGATTAGCCCCTTCGTAGGTTGCCCTTTTTGAGACATTGGCAACCAACTCTAGTAGGCCACATTTAAGGTGGGCTATGGGTGATCACCATTAAGACAAATTTCCAACATTGGATTAAAAATGTATGATCCATTTAATTCCTTTGGATTATTTTTATTACTTTATTTTGTCTATTTTAATCTTGGCTTGACATAGTGGTTCCTTTTTCATTACCATGTACCAACTCAACATGTTGTGCCATATTTCAACATTGAGTGCCATGTTTGTTATATTTTGCTTAACAATTGAATGGTAGATTGATAGAAGTACTTGATTTGGGTGAAAATATTATTGAGGTACCGAAATTGCACATAGGCCATTGTAGACTGTAAAGGGACCAAAAGTGCAATTAAATCTCATTCCTTTATGGTCTTTGTGATTCTATTTGTTTCTTCTCTCTCTCTGTGTCTTGTTTTGTGTCATTTTATTGTTGGTTGATAATTTCTATTTTCTAGCATATTTGAGTTGTAAAGCTTTTGACATCAACCTTTGAGATACTTTGGGTGAGTTTTGTTTTCTATAATATTTTTGTAATTTATTTTTTGTCGTTTGTGTCATTAGTTTTCCTTTTTTATCATATTCAGCAGCTTCTGTTATATTTTTTCTTGTATGTATAGTCTTTTTTTAATTATAGCCACCATGCTTCTGCCATAGTTGTCAATGCCATCTGTCATACTTATATAACAGAATTTTAGCTTGCCCCTAGTGAGTTGCTATCTGCCATTAATAATGTTGACTCATAAAAGCATTGGGGATTGCACTTTTATATTATGTGGTACTGTAATTGCCTCTTAACATCATAAGACATATTGGATGTAATTAGACGAATTGGTTTTTGAATCATTATTATACTTTCTAGTCCTTTTAAATAAGAGAATAGCATTACCATTATGGTGACATGCATTCATATTTAATTATTTAGTCATTTTTGTCATGAGAAGTGAATTTTAAGATGATAGATAGTCATTATTAGTTTATGATCCCTTGGGTATCATCTGTAATGGTGCTTCTTGAAATTCCAGGCTTTGTTTTTGATACACAGGTTCTTTAGTGTATCTCTCATATTCTTCTTTATTCTGTGGTACTCATCGTCAGCTGGAAATTCAAAGTTCAATATGACAGTAAGAAATAGTATAATTTGAAGTTGTTATTACACTGTATATTGCATGTTAAGTTCAGAGTTATTTGTTTTTGATTGTTCTAAATTGGGTCTTATATTCCTAGGGATCCACACCTTTGACCTATCCCTCAAAGGAAGAAGGGAAAATTGGTGACCAAGGTAGCCTTGCACCTTCATTTGGTTGGGATAACCATGGATGGTTCTACATTTCTGTCCGGATAGGATTGTTTCTTTGGGTATGGTTGATAATTTTATTTTCCATGTTTAGATTCTAATATGTAATTTGATTTCATTATGCTGTTTGCTTGTTTCAAACAACATTTTTGTGACACTAATTTATTTTATTTTGTGAAGGTTGCTTTGCTTAATCTAATTACAATTTCTTCAACTTGGGCAAGGATAATTGATGTGATGGACAGTGAGGTTTGTTTGCAGCTATATCATTTTTGCTTTTGTCTGGATCATTCAGGGCCTACTTAACATACACTGAGTTCAGTCAGGTTCAAGATTATTTGGGTTTATTGGTGCTGGTGCCACACTAGGACAACTTTTTGGGTCATTGTTTGCCATTGGAATGGCTTTTGTTGGCCCATGTAAGTTTGCATTTTCCCTAAACAGTTCTTTCTCGTATAGTTTTGCTTTGCCATAAAGTGAAATCCTGTCTTCTGCAGTCTTGCTTTTGTTTGCTGCGTTGTTGATGGAACTTGCGGCACAGACATCAAGAGGGATAAATTGTGGTACATCTCATGTTGAAGAACAATTGTCTCCTATTAGGTCATTCTACTTATTCTTTTCTTTGTAGTGATATGAATTAAAACAGATAAGTTTTGGATGGCATATACCACATTTTAATTCTTGGGAAGTGTATAAATTAACCTTTATGAAATATACAGCATCTAAAACTAGAAATTTGTTTTGGACCAGTCCCTTAAATCTGGTCACAGGGCTGTTAACAGTAAAGTCTGGGTTGTAATTGTAAAAATTGCCGTATGCCATATTTCCGACTTCTTCTTTTGTGACCTATTTTGGTAGTAAAATTCTTGTGTGTTGAAAAGAGAACCATGATCTGCAAGAGTATGGAAATATTCTAGAAGAACTTTGAAAATTTCTGTATATAATCCCTTTATTTGAATACAAATTAGTAAATGTGATACAAGAATAGAGATCAAGGATGAAGAATACACTACATAGGAGAGATATGGATAGTTAAATACCCAAGTGCTTAAGAGACCTTGAAGTTATTCACAACTAATCTCTAGTCCCAAAAATGATAATTGCCTAACTAAATTTTTCCTCTTTCCTTTTATTTCTGTCTGGGGTTCATTTAATTGTCTCTTGGGCCATTACTATAGTTAATGATTCTTGGGATCTTATTCGGTTACGGTTATTCTCTTATTCTATATTTTCTTCTTTCTACCATAGACCTTTCTAATGGGGGATTTGCTACCACAATTCTCCCTCCCAACATTTTCACCTTCTCAAGGTGAAAATCAGGATAATTATCTTGTAAGCCGTGGATTCCTATTAGAGAGTTAAACTACATTATTGCTATACTAGAAATCTACTATTAAAAGAGCTACAGAGAAGATAAACATAACAACTAAGATTTTCCATTCATAATGAAAGAGTAGAGAGAATATGAATTTGTAACCTAATTGCTACTAATAATGACCCTACAACTACCACCATCCTAGCTTAGGGAATTTAAAATAAAAACTAGATAGCATAATAAATAATATTCTAATATTCTAATTTCTTAACTCCATCCTGTAAATCTTTCAACCACTTAGTCTTCTTTATTTTGGGCTCTCTAGGCCCATTCTATCATTACCATTGGGTTCACTTACAACCTTGTCCTCAAGGTTGTGATGCACAACAAGGGTTGCACAAATTGGAAAGGTGTTGATTGTGTGAGATTTTTTTAGAAGGTTTAAATAAAATGAATGGAGTGTTATGGATGATTTTGGAAATAAAGACAGTAGATGGGATTGGGAGGGTTTGCAAGGGCGTTGAAAGGAGTGGTGGGGTGGAACAAATTTGAAAGGGTCTAGAATGTTTTGGCATGTGGGAAGTTGAAAAACAAATTGAGGTGTGGAATTTTTTGAGGCAAGGGATGGAAGCTGGACATTTTGGAAAAAGGAAGGAAAGAAAAGTTTTCAATGTGGGTGGGTGAATGATGTTGCACAGTGGAAGCTATGATAGTGGCTGAAGGAATATTTGATGTAAAGAAAGGGGGGGAAAGGGGAAAATTTGGGGTTGGTGGTTGACTCTTACTAGTGACGATTTGGGTACTAATATAAAGAGGGAAGGTATTTGGGGTAGGGATTAAAGAGGTTGTGATAAAGGGAGAGGCGATGGCTATGAGTGTTGAAGGATGGTGATACGTCGGTTGTAGTGTAGTGGAAATGAGAAAACTTAAGGGGAAGAGTAAAATGATGGAAGGAAACCAATGTGAGAAGCAATGGTCTAAGGGGGAGATGGAGATGGGCTGCAAGTTAAAGCTTGTAGCTATTGGTGGAGTCCAGCCATTATGGAATCCATAGAGCGTCGGAGAAGAGTGTGAAATAGGTCATATTGTTGGTTGTGAGTGAGTGGTGTTTGGAGGGCATCCAGGTGGTTGGAGGTGCCATGGAGGTGGTTGTCCATGGGAGGTGAAGTAGCTTTATGAAAGCACTAGTTTATAGAGAGCTAAAGTTGCACTATTACTATTCTAGAAACCTTTACCATTGAAAGAGCTACAGAGAAGAGAAAAATAACCACTCAGATTTTTCATTCATAATGAAGGAGTAGGGAATACAAATTTATAACCTAATAACTACTAATGGTGACCCTACAAGTGTCATCATCCTAGCTTAGGGAATTTAAAATAAAAACTAGATATCATAATAAATAATATCCTAATATTCTAATTTCTTAATTGCATTCTATAAAATCTTTCAACCACACAATCTTCTTTATTTTGGGCCACTCTAGGTCCAGCTTATCAATTCCCATGAATTCTCATAATTAGGGAGATTCAATACCTTTGTATTGTTGTTATAATTTTGGTACCCGTGAATTGGTATAAGAGATTCAATTCTTAGAGCACTGGATGGTGAATACTTGAGCAGCCATGAAGTCCATGCAGGGTAAAATTAGAGCGTAACATGCTAGAATGGAGGAATGAGACTCAGTCTCAAATGGATGAGATTCAATAATTGCTTGCGGAATGCAATTGAAGAGATTCACATGGTTGTTCTTGATGTAGACAATCACTAAATACTTGAGTGGGATCAAGACAGGTTTTTGAGTCATTCACAAATTTGTGAATGATGGGAAGTGAGTATGACAAAGCGATGGTAGCAAGGACGCAAAGGGTTGGAAATTTGCCTTTGCTCCAGGGACAATGCATATGGGTTGATTAACTGGGTGGAATGTTATTTCAAATTGATTTCTGTTGTAGATTTGGAGAAATTGGATTTAGTTTTGGTGTCAAGCCTTGAATTAGTTTCAATGGTGAGAAAAGCAAATGAACTTCCCTAGTTGGGCCCAATTTAAGAATACTTTAATTCGGTGGTTCCACCTTGGGTTGGTGCAAAACTTGTTTGGATTCTTACTCAACATTAAGCAAATGAACTAAGTTATGGGAGTACATGGAGAAATTTTAGATGTTCTCTTTACCTTCAAGGGAGGTTGATGAAGAAATGTTGAAAGGGATTTTTCTTAACGGGTTAAAGGAGGAGTTACAGGCAGAACTAAAACTATCTATGTTCATGTATTGAGCCTTGCTCATAGAAGAAAAAGATTGGGTGCTGAAGAAAAGAGGAGTGTCTAACTTAGAGAGCAAAGGGCGGTTTAGAAAGGGTCCAACTGTTACACAATTAATCACGGTGGGAGGCCCTTGGAGAGTCTCACTCATAACTAGCCAATTAACCTAGTTGAAGGTTTTGAATATTATTTTAAAATGTTCTTGAATGAGTTTCACTTAGCTGATCTTATATATATAAAAAGGTGGTATGAAATAGAAGTACAAATCAAGAGATTAAGGCTACAACCTATGACACATAACTAAGAGATAGATGCAACAAAGCTCAACTTTTTAAAGCTGCACAATAGATAATAAAATAGCTATTCTAAGACTCCTCCTCAAGTTGGAGCATATAAATTGTATGCACCAAGTTTGGAATATATAAAATGAACCTGAGGTCCTCTCAAAGATGCCACCAATCCCCTTTTTTCATCTTGAAACAAGATGCTGTTTCATTCTTTGAGAAAGAGTGTTGACTTGGTCAAAATATCTGCAAGTTGACCATTGGAGTTGATAAATTTAGTACTAATTTCTTTAGACAACAATTTCTCTCGAACAAAATGACAATCAATCTCCATGTGCTTAGTTCTTTCATGGAACACTGAGTTAGAGACAATGTGAAGAGCCGCTTGATTGTCACAATATAGCTTCATCTATAGAATTTCACAAAATTTCAACTCTTGAAGTTACTTAATCAGCACTTGTTCATAAGTGGCTATAGCCATCGCTTTGTATTATGTTTCTACACTAGATTGGGCAATAACATTATGATTCTTGCTCTTCCAAGAGATAATATTGCCCCCAATGGATATATAATATCAGCTAGTAGATTACTTGTCTATGGGGCGTCCTGCCCAACTGTCATCACAAAACCTTGAGATTTGAGTATTTCCCTTGTCTTCGTACAATAATCCTTGTCCTGGAGCCTTTTTAATATACTTGAGAATGCAAATCACAAAATTCTAGTGAACAATATGAGGAGTCTGTATGAATTGACTAACAACTCCAATTGTTCAGGAAATATCAGGTCTTATAATTGTGAGATACATGAGTTTCCCCACCAATCTTCTATATTTCTTTGGATCTGTATATGGTTCACCTTGGTTTATGTCCGTTGAATTATCAATAGGTCTACAATCAGTCATGTCTATCTCCTCCAGAATATCTTGAGAATGTTTTTTCTGTGAAATCACAATGCATTCCTTGGATTGAACCACCTTTATACCTAAGATCCCATAATTTCAACATTTTTATTTCTCTAAAACTATATATATATATATATAAAGCAAAAGTTTTTCTGAAGCATGGATAGATAGATAGGGATAAATGTCAAACAGAGAGAGTTGTTCAATACAGGGGAATCTTGTACACTTCATTAAATAATTTGTTTTAGTTAAAGGGGTTATTTAATGTATTGTGCAAGGCAACATGAGGGATACAATCATAATTATTTGCTTATTTTGAATTTAGAAAATCTGATTCTAATCATGAAAATGATGCTGATGAGATTCAAAAGACTGAACATACTCTAAGAGGTTCTCCAAAGTCATCTACTTCAGCAAAGCTTCCAATTTGGCCCATATTTGAAGGATTCTCGCTTATATTGTCATCAACCTACTTGTTGCATGTATCATTGTTCATCTGGCTGAGTGCAGTTGTCTCTTCATTCTTCTATTTTCAGGTTAGGTAATTTTCTGTTATATGATGCAATCTTTAGTTTTCATTATCTGTATTTCTAGTTTACCTTAATGATTAGAGTATGTGGGGAATTGTGTAGATGAATAGTTACACACTATTATTGACTGAAAATGATTAAAAATCACTAAATATGGTGAGTTTCACTTACTTAATGGGTTCCACTCATAATTCTATAGTTTCCAATAAATTTTAATCAATAGTAGAGTGCTATAAGGAGTATGTTAAAAATGCAGTGTTAGCACTTCTCTTGTGTAGATATATAAAACACTAGTGTTTATTGAAAATTTACTATCTTGTTTGCTCTTTGTCAAATTCTATGAAAGACTTAGCAATATAAAAGCCAAATCTAAGAAGTGATTCATATGTTGAAAGTCATAGTACAATCCTGCTTGTTTTATATTGTTAATTAATATCTCCTTAATTTTCATTTCTACTTAATCCAATCATGCACAACTCATTCAATTCTACATATAATACATTTATACAACATACAATATTTGTATGTTTTGAATTCTAAATTATTAAATAATGATTATGATTATTTGTTTTAAATTCTAAATTATTTAATAATGATTATGATTATGATTATTTGTTTCCATTGCCTCATTATTATTGTTCAACTTTTTGTCCTTTTGATAATATTGCATAGTTGGGCATCAATCTTCTTCCATTGTGCATGATCAACAATAGGTACGAAATTAGTGGAACTTGAGGTGAGATTTGTATCCCGACCCACTAATCCATAAGGTAATGTAAGATGCCCATGAAGAGTAGTTGAAGCCATCCAAATTCTCAATGGAGAGTGGAAGGTTGGAAAAAATGGGAGCATCACCTTTAGGTGGTGGGACAGAGCCAGCGAAAGCCATAGTCAAAGAGGCAGCACATGCAAAAACCTGAAACAAAAAATGGGATAGCAAAGGTGGTACCGTTAAACTAGCTCTGATGGAACTGAAACTACAGGGTTGGAGGCACATTGGGTGGGCGACCTTGGTGTGTGAAGCATAACTAGAATGAAAGTCGCGCATGCTGCCACAAGCCAAGAACAGGGCATGTAAAAAGATGCACATGTGGATGCATGGGAAATCTGATAAGGGTATGGTGGTCAACTTTGTGTAGATCAGCTCAAGGTGCACCTAATCGAGGGGTCGTTGGCTTTAAAGGTAGCTAGAGTTGAGATGACAACTAGGGCAATGGTCGGAGAAGTCACAAGAAAAGTGGAAATAGGCTGCTGGAAAAGGTGAATTGAAAGGATACATAGTTCGCCAAAAAGAAATTATCTCCACAAATAGAGGGTCCACCAGGAAGGCACAATTTTGGAGATGCCTCAATTATGCTCTAGTACCATGTTAAATTGGATATAGGACAAAGACTTATTAGACTGGAATTGTGTATTTGAATACATCATGAATGAGAGTTTATATAGGATTATTGTATTAATTACACATAAATAGGGGATATTTAGTTTCCTCTAAATTAGAGATTATATGCCTATAAACTATATATATTACAATGAAATCTGAATATTACAATGAAATCTGAATATTACATTCTGATTTTTAGCAAATTTCATATAGCATCAAATATTGATATTTGTGGTACAAAGCCCAAAACTCCACATATAACAAAATATTCACCTTAGAAAATTTAATTTCCCCTTGGAAATTATCTTATTCCTTATTGGAAAGCTCAAAATGTGATAGTTATAAACAAAGCTAAAAGAAAAAAGCCACATACTAAATAAAAAAAATTACATGCCCACCTCAAAGACCCATGTGAACTGCCTTATAACATCTGTCTTTCCTTGTGACCACTTCTTTTAGCCTCTTCTAGTGTTTGAGACTTTGGGTAGCCACTTCAACCTGTTTAGCTATTGGCTTTCAAGGGCACACAAGCATAAGTCATTGCAAATGAGCACCTCCATTTGTATTTGCAATGAAAAAAAATATCAAAAATTTATATGCTATTAATGTATATTGGTTTAAAATCACAAATTTAACATAAAAAGCCATAAACCATAAATGTTATTCTTCTGCCCAAGGAGTTTCCTCTTTTAACATGCTTAATAGCAATTTCCAAACTATTTAACTAGAAAATGCCCAAACAAAAATTTAGAAGTAGTTTTCAATAAGGTATCCATTTATGATATTGTGATATCTTTTGGATGACATTATGGGGAAAATACAAGGATGTTAGGGGCAGGTTTGAACCCAAAGAATGAGGGAACAAAAAAGAAAGCCAAATTCTTTAGGTGGTAACCCATCTTCAAATATGCTGAAACTTCCTTCACAATTTTATCATATCGTGCCTTTAAATACTTTAGAGTTGTTGCATCCATCTACAAAACAAACCACAAACCCTAGAGCACAAAATAGAGTAAGTATTATAACAAAAAGCCATTAAATAAGGAGAGCATGTTCACAAATCTGACCTTCCTTGAAGATTCCATCTTCAAAACCACCAATGGATGAGGTTGTAGTTGTAGTTGGAGATTTGACTTTGACCACCTTGCATGATCCAAGTGGTGTCCTTGTTGACTATAAAGAAGGTGTGGATGTGAGGCCTTCTAATGATGACATCATCAAATACCATAGAACAGTTGTGTTAGACCATTGGATGAGATGGTTGAAAGCATTGTGTCAGAGAGCTTGAAGCCCTCACTTGGGTGGGAAAGTGAAGTTGAAGAAGAGAAATAAAATCATACTATCAGAATTACAAATATATTGTATCTATATAATTTCTCATCCATGTTGTATTGAGACACATGATTTCAATCAAACATCTATCCTCTTTTTCTTTAATTTTAACATGGTATGCACCTTTAAAGTTGGTCTTAATGGTACCATTGATCGATATAAGGCTCATCTGGTTGCAAAAGGATATACATAGATCTATGGCCAGGTTTACACTAACACTTTCTCTCTGATAGCCAAGGTAGTTTTTGTTAGACTCCTCTTCTCCATGGCTACCATTTGTTATTGGCCTCTTTTCCAACTTCATATTAATAATGCATTTCTCCATGGTGATCTTGATGAAGAAGTTTATATGGAGCAACCTCTAAAATTTGTTGCTCAAGGGGAGTTCTCTACTATAGTGTCTCGACTTTGTAGGTCTCTCTATGGACTTAAACGATTCCCTCAAGCTTGATTGGACGCTTTCGAAATGTTGTGCAACGATTTGGGATGATATGAAGTGAAGTTGATCACTTTGTCTACTATCGTCATTTCCCTCAAGAATGCGTTTACCTTATTGTCTATGTAGATGACATTGCTATCACAAGAAATGATATAATCTGAAACAATATCTAGCTCGCCAATTCTAGACTAAGAACCTAGGTAAGCTTCGATATTTCCTAGGTATTGAAGTTGTTCAATCTAAGGATGGTTTGGTCATTTTGCAGAGGGAAATATGCTCTTGACACCCTAAAAGAAGCCGACTTATGAAATGCTAAGCCAATAGACACTCTTATAGATATCAGTGTGAAATTGGTGCCTGATAAAGGGGAGCCTTTTTCAGATCTTGGAAGATATAGGAGATTGGTTGGAAAATTAAATTATCTTAGTGTGACCTGGCCAGATATTGCCTTTATAGTAAGGGTGGTAAGTCAATTTCTGAACTCAGCTTGCTAAGAGCATTGGGACATGACTATTTGGATCTTAAATACATTAAGAATGCTCCTGATAAAGATCTCATTTATGAAGATAAGAGACATACCCAAATTGTTGGGTACTCAGATGTTGACTAGGTTGGCTCACCTAGTGATAGACACTCCTCTTAGGATATTGTGTTTTAGTTGGAGGCAACTTGGTATCTTGGAAAAGCAAGAAGCAAAATGTTATAGCAAGATCAAGTGTCGAAGTAAAATATAGGGCTATGGTTTTAGTAACGTGAACTCATTGGCTGGAGCAACTTCTCAAGGAGCTAAAATTTGAAGAGAAATCACAAATGACTATCATATGTGATAACTAGACAACATTACATATTGCTTCTAATCTTGTTTTCCATGAAAGGACCAAGCATATTCAAGTTGATTGTCATTTCATAAGAGAGACACTTGAATCCAGAGATATTACTATGAGTTTTGTTAACTCTAGTGAGAACTTGATACACATCTTCACTAATTCTCTAAGAGGGCCAAAATTAGTCACATTTGTAGCATGCTGGATACATTTGACTTGTATGTTCTAGCTTGAGGGGGAGTGTTGAAAATAAAAAAATAGAGTATGATGTAAATAAGGAAATAAAGTATTTAGGCACATTGTCTTATTTAGAGAAAACTATATCTACTTTAATTAATTGTAATTTATTTATTGTGTCTATATAATCTCTTATCCGTGTTGTATTCAAACACATAATTTCAGTCAAATATCTCTCTTCTTTTTCTTTAATTTTAACAGTAATGTTAATAGATATGACAATTTAAGGACAACAAGTATTTAGAGAGAGATTTAATGCTTGTTTGGTTTATCTATTTTGGAGAAATAATTGCTTATCTTTGTCATCTTTTTGAAAGAGCTTTTGAAATACAAGAAATTATTTCCCTATGAATAACCATTTTCAAACATGCATTTAGTGAAATGCTCAAGTGATTTTAGTACTCAACTAAATAGAATTTATATACAACAGTAGAAAAATCATAAAGGATGCAATTTCTAGCATTTCTCAAGAGCATATATGTCAAACCTGCTTGTTGCTAATATAAGATATTAATGGTCCCCAGAATGCTTTGGTGAGCCAATTAGTCAGTTGAACATTTGAGTTAACAAAAGAGGTGACAATTTCACCAAACACAATCCTTTCATAGGTGAAATTGTAACCAATTTCTATATGTATGGTTTGATCATAGGACAATCAGTTGGATGCAATATGGACCTGTTTTTTTAGAAGTTTAACATAAAAATGTTGTTTTAGAATTTACATTTTACCCATATGCAAAGCTCTCAAATGTAGTAACAGCAGTAGTTTATTGTTATGCATTAGACCTAGCACTAAATTCTAATTGTTGATGTGGATCTCCTATCTCTAGGAGACTTGCCCTATCTACAATGGTATAGGTAACAACTTTTTCTGACCTCTTTGCCTACACCAATCCCTGGATAAGTCTCCAGATTCAAATATTGCTCAAACCAATACTTGGAAGATTTCTTAGAACCATATAATGATTTATTAAGTTTGCAAACGTTAAAATAGAAGAGAATAGAGAGATAATTGAATGAAAACCATGTGTTTGAATTCATAGTAGATGCATATTTATATAGGTTATTTACATTAATTATACATAAGTAGAGGATGTTTTGTTTCCTTTAAATAAAAAATTATGTGCCTATAAACCACAATTATTAATAAATTAGAATATTATATTATGATTTTTAACACTCCCCATCACGTTAAGGATTATTAAGTTCTTAGCGTGTTATAAGAAATAATTTATTCAACATAAATAAATAGAAAACATAAAAAAATAATGTGAACTCCAATAAAAAACAATAGTTTGAAAAGCAATTCAAGGATACTGGAGAAGTTAGAGATAAATGCTAGAAAAAAAATTGCCTAGCCAAATAACTTGAATCATAATCAGCAAGAGAGAAAATTCATGCAAGCAAAGCAATGTTGCTATTCTTGAAATCATATTTGGAAGTTTCAAACCAATAATGTTGGAGAACCAAGTTATTTAAACTTGAAACAAGGTCTATTGATTTTAGGATAGAGACGAAACCGATGCATCTAGGACTAGTGCATCTGGGATAGACAGGGATCAGTGTATTTGGGAGATAGATGAGGCCAGTACATTTGGAACAAATATGGAGTTAGTGCATTTAGTACAAAGATGAGTGCAGTGCATTTTATAGACAGATAGATTAGAAGATTTTGATTATGATGATGATGGTCCCGCTAAAAAACTTGCTGGAAATGTGATAGCGAATGACAATAGAGGGTGACGACTGAAAATTTCTTTGCCAAAAAATGAACGGTAAGTAGAAGGGTGAATCTGCAGCAACGCAAATAGTCACTAGAAAAGTTGTCAATGGCAACGGAAGTGGCCAGTCAGAATAGAGGTTGCTGGAAAGAGGTCGGCGAAGCGAGGAGCGAACTGAAGTTATACACAGTTTGTCAAACATTTATCTCCAGGAATGGTAGGTCTAGTAGGTAGGCATGGTTCTCAAGTTCACTCTATGAAGCTCTGATACCATGTTAAAATAGAAGAAAATAGAGGGATAATTGAATGAAAACTATGTGTTTGAATACATAGTGGATGCGTATTTATATAGATTAATTACATTAATTATACATAAATAGAAAATATTTTGTTTTCTTTAAATAAAAAATTATGTGCCTGTAAATCGCAATTATTAATAAATCAGAATATTATATTATGATTTTCAACACAAAACAATAATGACTCTCCTCAAGCAACAAATCTAGGAGGTTGCTTCATATGTACCTCCTTAGTTAAATCTCCATGTAAGAATGCATTCTTGATATTTAATTGATGCAGGGTGCCAGGGCTGACTGATTCATGGCTGTGATGGATAAAAAACAGTGATAAGAGGCCATCTTTTCAACTTGGAAGAATGTGTTTGATAAGAAGTTAAAAGCCTTGGGAAACCATATCATAAAAGCTAGTCATTGTAGTAGGAGAGTCTCAAGCCTTATAAACCCCACACCAAATTTCCATATTTTTAATGTGAGATTCATGTCATTTGCCTTGCAATCCAATCCTAGGATCCATCAGGCTTTTTCATCCCTAGTGCCCCACATAGGCTGACTAAGTACTAGCCCTTGTACTGGTCTTGGGTGGACATTGCAGTGTTGGCATCACCCACCCCTGTTGCTCGTTTGTAGCTGAGAGACATGGTGAACAACGATAATACCAATTTATTAAAACCTTAGGAGAACCACCCCACAAAAGTAAGTCATTGTAGTTGGAGAGACCAAAGGCTTATAAACCCCAAACTAGTTAGCAAGTTAACACGATTTGCTCACAACTAATTTCCTTGCGAGGTGACACAATTTGCTACTCTAGACTTGTAAACTTGGACAAATCTATGTGTTTAATAACTATGGATATATAATATATCTTTCCTTTATTCCCAAAGGCTGATTTCTGATATTCGCCACTGCTGGTGACTGGTGCACTCTCCAGTGACTAAGCACTAAGTAACAGAAAGCTATAAATTTTCTCCACCTTGATTGCATACCTTCTAAGTGCTGTTTGGTGTCATTTACAATTGTTTGGCCATGCTACACTTCAGCCCACACCTCAGTTGTCAACCTTTTCCAAGCCAGCCCTCTCTCAGTGATCAGTGACCACCATCATCAGATAGGTCAATCACCAGCAGCCCTCCATTGCAGCCACCATGCATTGTTCACCAGCAGCTGTCCTCCTCTACCTCTCGGTGTGTTAGAGTAGGTGGTGTTACTATTTTGGCAGTGACTTAGACAGCCATGGTTGTTGGTTCTTTGCCAGTTTAATCCACCCCATGGTGCCTTGGTTTTATCACTCCAGTGAGTAGTTTGTCCACATGCCTATTTGGCCTGGTTTATTTGTAACAGGCTGAGTAATATTCAACTTGAGTAGAGTTAAAATAATTGCACTTGGGAAACTGCAATTATGTTGATTAGCAAGTTATTAGGCTTTAAGTTATCTTATAATTAGCCCCTTGATTACCCTTTGATTTATTGCAAGCAAGCTATTAACAAAATACAGATGTGCAACCCATGCACACAATTTCATTAATACTCTTTAAACAGAAATATGTATGTTTTGAAGGATTAATTTCCAATGTTATCTTTATTGCTGCATGATTTAAGCTGGTTTGTTTGAGCACCCATATATCTGTACATCATATTTCCTCTGAAGTTTTGGAGTCTGTGATTGCAGAAAGTGAGTGTGATTGCTACTACAGTTACCAGCTCTCTTGGAAGAAGAAAATTGTTTGCCCAGATAAATAGCTTTATTGCTGTGTTTATTCTTGTTGGACAACTGTTGTTGACGGTAAGCTCTTCTCAAAATGACTGTTTTTCCACATGGTATATTCATCTTTATTTCAGAGTTGAGTTTAAACCTCTTTCTAATAATAATAATACTTGAAAAGGCCAAGAAACTTAGTAGAGATTTGTGAGTTTGCTTTTCTAAAATTACACTCAGCATGCTGCTATAGACATATATGAAGGGATAATTACAACTAGTATTTACAAAAAAGTGAATTATAGGAGAATCATTTCCTAAGATCTTACTATTTCCATTGCTATATTAATTAAACTATTAAAGTAGCCATTTTCAGCAAGTAATGCTATCAACACTCTCCCTCAATATGTATCACAAGCAACCAACTTTATACACATAATTCTCAGATCTCATAAAGACTTGGTGAGGAGAGATCAGTCAGTTGATGATTGAAGTACACAAGAGGTAGGTTCATAATTGCTATAATGAAATGACATGAGTTCACACATTAGAGCCATTCTTGAAGAAATTGATTTAACCATGAGAGTCCAACTGTCAGAATCATAGCTCAATATTCTGCTTTAGTACTTGGTCTAGCAGCTATGATCTTTTCGCTTTTCCATGATATAAGGTTCCCCTTCCAATAAGAACACATAATATAGAGGTCGGCCTTCTATCCCTGGGAGATCCAGCTCAGTAATCATATAAGCTATGTCTCTCCATGGTTTCTATCTTCATATACAAAGTGCTTTTGGGGGGAAAACCCTTGGCATGCCTCAAAATTTGAATCATTGTACCATAACTATAACAAGTAAAACAACAAATTGTAGCACTAATGATGAATACCTACTACTCTTGAATACCTACCTGGTCTAAGTATGGCTCTTACTGTCTCACATGACTTGTGTCTTGTGCACATCAACAAATGGGGAGGTGCATGATAGTCATTCCAGTGATGGTGCACACGGGGGACAACCTGATAAGTATGGTAGGAGTGGCTTGCACCCTCTGAGGATTAAGAGTGCTCGGGAAAAATAGTCAGCCTTACTTTGATGGACCTTGGAAAAGATCAAACACAAAAGCAGGATCATACTTGCTTTATTGCTGTTGGAGATATTGTTGAAAATAGGAGAATTTTAGGAGATAACTGCATTTTTAATGTTGTTTCTCTTTCCAAGTAGCCTAGATACTTTGTATAGCTAGGTTCAGTACATTTTAGGATAAAGTGATAACATAATTGCTGTCTTGTACGTTGTAGTTGGCATTGATTATCTTTGTAATCCTTACAAATATAAATAGATCATTCAGCTGAGTGGTGAAACTCAAGCATATACAGGAAAAGTTTGCTTCTCATTTTCTCACAATTACCATCATGAAAATGTTGAAAGCCTTGGAGATTTCTATAAACTTGCTTGAGGGAAATTGCGCTCAGCATTTGGCTATTTTATATAAATGAAGGAATAATAACTATTTACATAAGCAATGAATAATAGGAGAATCATTTCCCATGACCATATTATTTCTGTTCCTACATCAGTTGAAGTAACAATTTTGAAAAGGTATTATTATTAACAATAATAATGTAAAAAGATTTTGCATAGTTTTTATTCGTTGATGTTAATATTAATGATGCATGTTACTAATGTTAACCGTGTATATATTTTTCTTTACTAGCACAGGGACGCATTCTTACTGTTGCTGGGGTGACTACAGCTATATGCTCAGCACCTTTTGTCGGCCTCTTAAATTTAGCCGCTCTAGCTGTTTGGCCAAATTGGGGGGTGGTTGCCATTTGTGAGACGCTGAGAAAGGTTTTTCTCTATGACTTACAAATAAGGGTTCCTTCTTCAATAGAATTCCATAATTAACAGCATAGTGTTAGAAATGTGTATTGTTGAGCGAATTAAGTAAATGTGTAGGTATTGTATGATATAAAATATTGAGCCTGTGTAGTTGAAGCACAGTTTATGGTTCATGATTCAATCTAGGACCTTGTGTTTGATAATCAAGATACATTGCATATAGCCTCCAATTTTATTTGCCACGAGGACCAAATATATCGAGGTATATTGTCACTTCAGAAAAGATCCCGTCCAGAGACATTCCATTTCCCACTAGTTTTATCAATGCAAATGACTGAGATGTTTTAACTGAATAAGAGAGTTCCTTGGTTATATTTTTCTTTTAACAGGCCTGGTGCATGTGACCTGAAAGTGTTTGAAACGTGTATTATTATGTAAAGATCTTCATTGTACCATTTAAATAAAGTAATTATTTAGGAATTTGTATTTCTTACATTCATCATATAAATATTGAGTTTGTTGTGTAGTTGAAACACAGGTTTTTCAGCGTATGCATTTGTGTATTTCTTTCCTTTCTCTCAACAGTATGCATATTACATTCATCTTTTGAAGAAATTCATGATCATGACCTGCTACTCGCGATTATAAAACAACAAATTCTTGATTAAATTAACTATTGTCACGCTTTTGTGTATTCATGATCATGTTTGACAACATTGCAGGTTGTCACATATGTTGTGACAAGGCCCGGAAGAGAACTTTTATTTACCGTTGTTTCAGAGGATGAGAAGTATAAAGCCAAAGTACGACCATCTTCTGTTTCCTTTCTTCCTTTAGTTGTTGTGGATGGTATCTTGGCCTTGTAGAAGCGCATACACACATAACCATGTGCTACTTTACTTTTCACTGAAATAACATAACATTGTTATACATTCTATATTTCTTGAAGTAGGTACATAAAATGAACTAACAATTCAATGGCCAAATTTTTTGTCGTGGCAACACTTAACCTACGACTTGCTGTCGCAGGTATGCATAGATGTGTTGGTTCAAAGACTCGGAGATGCTGCAGCAGCCGGTATCTACAAAATGCTTTTTGGTACTCTCAACGGGAACCCATCAACAGTTTCCCTATATGGCCTGCCTGTATGTTTTAACTAATCTTACTGTCAGTCTTCCTGTCTAATATTAGTCTCCAGTTTTGGTTAACAAACCTAAAAATAATACAAAAAGAGAACCATACCCTGATTCATGAAAACATGAATCTATTGGTTTAATTAGGTAACATTACTCGTTGGTTGATATTTCCCCCTTTTTCCTTGTGTTATATATGGGCAAGACTAATGGGTGCTTTTCCTTTGTCTGTAGGTTTGTTTATTGTGGATAGTCACAGGGTTCTCTTTGGGTCGTCGGCAAGTGCAACTTTCAAAACACCAGATATCCTCTAATTAATACTCCGTCCGAACATTTTTTATTTGTCGAGCTTTTAGAAGATTTTTGATTTTATTTATATATTTTCAAAGTTAATGATAATTACTCTTTTGTCAATTATATCTTTACTTTCCACCTAATCTTTAATTAACTTACAACATGTATTTATTAGAAACAAAAAAGATTGAAAATCTAATAATTATTTTATTAACATCAAGAAATTTATTGTAATTATAAGTTTCTACATATAAATATTAAAAATGATAGATAAAAAGAAACTGATGTAGTAAAATTTGAGATTAAGTGTACAATAAATTATAATTATTAAGAAGTGGTTAAAAAATTCAAGTATATAAAAGAGTGGTTTGACATAGTCAAGAAAGAAATTGAGTTGTTAAATTAAATTAATTTGAAATTAAAGTTAAGAAGCACAATTCAAAAAAATAAAAAATTAAAAAATGAACTTAAATATTTAATATTAGGATAAGACTTATTGTTGGATGGGTGTTAATAATTCATAAAAAATGTTTTTCCTTTTTTTAAAAATACTCTTGTTCAATAATAATTCTTAAAAATCTTTAGTATAAATAAAACATATTGTCTAAAGTATTTTAATTTATTTCTTATTAGCTAATATATTCTAATATATGTTATCTATTATTTTGATTAAGTTGTTACAATTGAATAGATATTGGAACCTTCTAATGGAAAGAATAGTTCAACTTTATTAAATTGATATTTTGGTAAATATATGTATCAATTTTATTAAACAACCTCTACCACCAATTGTGTGAGGACCTATTCTTTCTAATGTTCCTCAACCATATTTTATTTAACCATTTCCACAAATACTTCCAACTTAGTTTCCACTACTTGATGAAATGTTGATGCCTCTTATACCTTCAATGCAAATGTACCCTTTACTTTCTTAGAATCCACCTTACCTAGTTTATTCTTACTCTTATCTTGCATTACTACCTCCTATTTTTTCTATAGACCTAATAATGCTTATCATGGCATTTTTGAACCTTGCTCCCCTTATAGGGTTCATATCCATTCATGGTATCCTTATATGGATCATGACTAGCCTTTATTCCCTCTGTGTGATGGTATTCTTATTTGCATTATGAACTAGGTTGCTTAGCCTATTTTGGAGTTACTTGTTACACCAGTGGATCCATAGTTAATGGAGCTCATTTAGCATAACCTTATTATTGACGTTTTCTTTAACAACCACTTGCTAAGGAGTAGAGACTTATGGATGATGTTACATTAAAGGTCGAGCTTATTGAGTCATTCATTTATTGCACACATGGGTTGTGTAATGGATTTCACTCTATTGTAATTAAGATAAGGTGGTGTAGAATTTGATCTTACAAATGTTGATATAATTGATTTAGAGATGGGCGCCCTAAAGGGTGGAGACATCATGACTATTGGTATGGATGTTAGCCATTAGAATGAGAGGGGGTATACTTTTTGTACAGGGATAGACTCAGTTAGTCCTTAATTAATCTTGGGACTATTCTTTTATACAACTAGATAAATACCTTGAAGTACTTTAATTTTTGTTATGAACTACTAAGTGAAATTGTGTGGTTATTTGGTGTTTCACCATTTTTGGGATCCTTGCAATTGAGAAATCATGTTTGCTTAAATGTGTTTTGTGTGAGTTATTGTTGTGTTCTTGATAATGGATGAAAATTTCATGAATTAAAGCATGTTAAGTTCATAAATTTGGAGTAAATAAACTAAAGGTTGAATTCTTGGATAGATAAGGGATTTTAGAACCTTGAAATTTGAAGTATTTTGGTCCTAAATAGTTAAGCACAACCCTACATAATATTATGCACGACCATGCTTCAAAAACATAATGACACTTCGGAATAGAAGCACGACCATGCTTTGTATTGCATGATTGTGCATATAAAGTGTGAATTAACCTTAAGTGTCTGCATAAAAGTTGTATCCCTAAATGTTAGCTAACCAATGAATGACTTTTGTTTCACTCAAAAATAATGTTTAGAGCTCAAGATATGTCCAATTTAGTTAGCAAAGGTAGAGTTAGTAGGATTATGCAATAAGTTTGTATTCTTTGTAATTTTAGGCATAGTAAATGATCAAACTAACTTTTGAGGTCAACATAGAAGTTTTAGATATTTTTCTTAGCTTTCAAACAAGATAAATTTCAACTCAATAACGTTAGTATAACTCTAGATATTGTGATTATACACAACAAAGGTTGTAGTTGCATAAGGGAAAATGTGATAATATGTTGTAGGAATTATAATGAGTATGCATGATGTAAGTTCTTGAGAATATATATGCATGTGAGTGTATATTTTAAGATGTGTGATGATTGATGCATCTAAATACCATTAAGATGGGTGACCTAGCTTATGAGATGACGAGAAGGGACTTAGGTGGTATCTCAATGAGTAGCCTAACCTATGAGATGCAAGGATGGGCTCATTGTGTGTAATTAGAAGTCTAGTGAGACTAGTGTTTGTCTTGAGATGTAACAATCATCATAACATTTGAGTGTTGTCAAATAGATATAGATCAAGAAGGTGGAGGTTGAAACACGTTTAGCTAGGACCTTGGGGGCTTCAAAGACCTGGTGTGGTAGCTTTGCTAGCTCATGTTGATTTCATAGGTTGAACCTACTTGCAAAATTGATTATCCCTAATCACCACATGTAGACATTATTCTAGGTAGTGTAGTCTATATCGAAAGCATCAATATAGATGATGCTTCTTATGGGTAGACCTACACTCTTAGACTATTTTTCTAAGTTAGAGCTAGTACCATATGACATATGAAGTAGTGTTAAGAAAACATTGCATTGCATTACATATAAGATGATTGTTAATGAAACTGCATTAAGTTATTTGAGAGTAAGGGAATCTATGTGTGTGCACTTATGTGTGAGTGTGTGAGTGTGTGTGTGTTCTACCTATTAACATTGGGAGATACAAATTGTTATGTATCTAATCACGTTAGTGATATTAATTCTTTTGAGACGTGTTACCTTTGAGTGTCAACCTTTACTCTTATGTTCTTATGTATGAATTATTACTTATTTTGAACTTGAAGTTAAGTAACAAAAAATGTGATGTCTTTTACCATGAAGAAAAGCTATAAAAATTATCTTGTTTTATTTTGTAATTATTTTTATCTACTAATTATTTTTAGGGTGTCACATATAAGACTTCTAGCAAAAGATGTGAGCACAAATGAAAATAAGTTAATTGTTTTATGATATTAGTATGACTAGTTGGTGAAAAACATTTACTGCAATGTCAAAATCTTATCAAAGAACGAGCAAGAATGTTGTTTACTCATAATGATTATTTTTTTAAAAGGCTTATAAGTAGAATATGTTTTGAAGATTTGAAGTTAGAGAACAACACTCTTTGAGCCAAATTGTTATAATTTTCATTATTGCAAATCTTTGCAGTTTTTCATTAAGCTCTCAAATCATTTGTAAATACTGAGAGAGGTTTGTGTTAGAACTAGTAGTGACTTGTGTAAAGTATAGTTTGGGGTTATACTTTGGAGAAGCTACTATAAAGAATACTTAGGGTGAGCTAGAAGTGGGTTGTAGGGAAGAATACATGTAACTTGATCAGTTATAATGGGACTTGGTAGTTTACCAACAATTGGACATAGTTTCAATAATAGAAATAAACCAATATAAAAATTTATGGATGTAGTCTTTATCTCTCAAAGTGTTATTTTAACCTAGTTTAACAAACAAAATCACAAAGCTTTGTTTTCAACATTTTAAAAAAAAAAATAAAAAATTTCAATAAACATAATTCAACCCCCTTCTTATGTTTTCTTGTGTTTTACAAATAAGATGTTTCACCAACACATATATAAAAGAAGATTTTTATCATTTAACAACACTTCATAGATTATATTTTTACTAATTTTTTTTAAATACATAATTAAATTTATTAAAATAGTTATAATCATTGCATATAAATTCAATTGATCAACGTTTTTAATTATTCAAGTGTTATCATGATTCCAATAGTGATTTCATCTAAAGTTTGTTAATTTATGTTTATATATATTTAACTCAAAACCAATGGTCAAATAAACTAATTTTAAAAAATAAAGTTAGTCAATATATACAAAGAATTCATATTAAAACTTCAAACTATTGAGAGCAAAAATATTGATAAACTTTACTACCACTTGACATTCTTTATATATAAATGTATTGAGTGTATGTCCATCAAGATTCACTGTTTATGCATATGATTAAGAATTAAATTCTAATTAATATGTTGAAATAAATGATTTAATTATTTTCTATACATAAAAATGAAAATATTACATTAAAAATTATATCAACTCAATCATAGGAGGAATACTTATGTATGGATTTCTTAGTTATAAGCTAAAATAAAAGACTTCATTACATTTTTGTAACGACTAAAGTTTTCAAGAAAATTATTATTAATTACTAAACTTTATTCAAAACAAGGGAACATACTTAACTAT